>JAHPZR010033542.1:15000-35788 GCA_019787425.1 Platygyra sinensis | reverse complement strand
GATGAGTTTGATTGTTTATTCAGCGATGAATCTGTCTGTGTTTACGTGGGCTTATTAAATTCCATTCCCTTGAATCACAGCTTCAGTACCTCAACAGTAAAAAGAAAATTGTCCTATTGAGTATACGATACAATTTTTTATTCCGCCCACTAAACAAGAGACATACATTTCTATTGTTAACAATTAATCATTGAACAGCATAGGATGTTGGACAGCTCAAGATTTAGATCATGAACCAAATAAATTCCATGGTTACTATTGCGAGCTTTTTACCTGTTCTTATAACAAAAAAAATACTGATTCTGATTGGCTGGAAGCAGTGCAGTTCAAGTGTAACACCAGTGCAAATTACACATCATAATTCTGGATTATGATTGGCTGAAAGAGTATAGGAAATTTTATAAGCCAGTGATATCATGTGAAAACTGATGAAGAAATTTTGTGTGGAAATTTTGAAAAATGCTTTTTCTAATGAGAAAAATGGCTTCAAGAATGATCTTCTGGCGGTTCTTTTATGCAAATTTTTGCATGTTCAAATTGGAATCAATTTGCTCTTGTAAGGTTTTCAGAGAGCTGAAATTGCACTCGCCGAAGCAGCTTGTGCAATTTCCACTTATGTCCAGTATTGAACCCAAGTATTGTGTGATTAGTACTTCATATTTGGTAGAGTTATTTGACATTTTCATATTGCTTCATATTTGACAGAATTGTATGTGTTTTTGGTGCCTTTTTACCAATGAGGACACTGTGATGCTTATCATAAGGAATTTGAATCTCATTAGCATTCAATCCTGGACATATCTGGCAATTTCAGCTTTGTGAAAAACTCACTTGTGCAAAGTAATTCTAGCTAAGTTGAACTCAAAACCGTATGATTACTTATACCAATTATTACTCTGTCAGTTCCTCTATTCCACTTCCTAAGTATTTTCTGGGCATTTAACAACATTCTGTTCACAAGCCATTTCACATCCATTCAGAAAAAATTTGCATCTGTTCGAACAGCTTGGGTGATATTTTCGAAAGTAAGTCAATCCATTCAAACGGCTGTGTCATCAGTTCACAAAAATTGCCCAACCTTTCATACAGCTTAAGTGCACTCCTTCAAAAATATTTGCATCCGTTCGAGCAGTTTGGTCATTCATTGACAAAAATCATCCATCCATTCAAATGGCCTGTGCCATCTGATCAGAAAAATTGTCCATCCATAAGAACAGTTGTGGCACCTGTTCAGAAAAATTTGCATCCTTTCGAACAACTCGGTCGTCTGTTCAGAAAAATTGTCTATCTGTTCAAAATTTCAATTAGTGGGAACTTCATTCAAACGCCTTGGATCATAATTAATTTTATGCTGTTCAGATGACTTTATGGCCAGTCATTTGCAAAACAAAGACAGGACATGTCAGTTTGTGAAATCTTGTTACCCGGTACTGGTAATTAAAAACCCAGCGTTCGTCAAAAATTTTTTTTTCCACGAGAATTTGAGCTTGGAACATAATACAAATTTATATTCTTTTGAATCGCCAATGAAATGACCTTTTCTAGATATTTTTTCCTTTAGGGCCAATAAAAATCTCTGATTATAGTGAATGGGCCAAACCCAAGCTTTGCAAAAGTCTCTTCACAAACCCTGACTTTGAAACGATTTGGGTTGTAGAGCTACCACACACTGGCAGTAGTACACTCTAATGTATTCTTTGACAATCCAGCTTTATCATGTTACAATTTTAACAAAATCAAAGAAAACTAGAATTAAATAGAATTTTTTGTCACCTTGTGTCATTGCTTGACTCAACAGAAACAGCCATAGTTGTTCATAGCAACCGAAAAACATGAACATAACACAAGCCGACGTTTCGGTTAAGAAAAATGCCAGAATTATCACCTGAGAGCTAAACGTTGAATGGGAACATCGTTTCCGAACTTTTCTTATGTAATTAAGACGACATTCCTTGGCAGGATAGAAAAGAGAACGAAAGAAAAAACAGAGCAGACAGCATAACAAATCAATAGTTATTCACCGCTTGGCGTTGGGCACAAAAACAAAAAATAATAAAGCTTCTGGATAATTTCAGCCTTAGAAGCCAGCAAATGGTCCCAAAATTACCCTCTGTATCCTTATAAATGTCCTGACTTCCATCTCCAAAGATTTTTGTCCCAATTTTGAGCAAATAAACATTTCTCCGCGACAGAGGTGTAACATCCACTCTCACTGAGCTGAACACTTTTATGTCTGGTTTCGGCAAACAACCACAGCTGTCGGGCGACGTGTTGACAAATAATCTGTGCATTTCCTCCACAAAACATGGTGAATTGAAAGTATTAAGGCTTTTTCACTGTTAAGGTGAGCATTTAGCTTGCAGTTTGCATAGCCAGTTATTAATTAATTTATAAATGAAAATGAAATAATTTATAAATGTTTATAACCAAAACATGAGCCACATTCAACCGTTGATGGCTATCTGCTAGTTCCATTCACAGCCAGTCCTGACAATCCCTTCTCCTATACATGAACATCCGCTCAAAATTAATTTTTACTCGAGCCGTTCAGCCGTTCTGTCTACCGTTTAAAATATTTTTAGCCATACAGCTGTGATTACCATCCATTTGAAATTTTTCGTGAGCCATTCAGCTGTTCAGGACCATCCATTCAAAATATTTTTTACTTATAAAGCTGTTCAGCTGTTCAGGTCTATCATTCGAAAAATTTTTTAGCCATTCAGCTGTGATTGCTATCTGTTCGCACTTTTTCTCTAACCTTTCCGCTGTCATGCCAAACCGTTCAGAATAAATTGTTAGCCATTCAACTGTTCAGTTCATCTATTTCAAATGGCTTTGTGAGCCGTTTCTTACACTTTCAACAGCCGGAAAGCTGTTAGTGTATGTTTTCGCGTAAGGGCATTTTCACGTAGAGCTTGTGAAAACCGCTAATTGTTGCCGTGCTGCTGTAAATGTAATGAAACCCCTGAAAAATAGAACAAATTAAATCCAAGTTGTGACATTGCTTTTAGCCATGTGGCCATCCAGTCTTGACGATGGCCACCTTTCAGGAAAGAAAATAAAGCAGAGATCTTGCTGATTTGCAACTCAGTAATCTTATAATTGTACAATTTAATCACTTGATTTCTATAGTTATTCTGGAAATACTTTTGAACACACCATCTCATCATCACCTTACTACCGAAACAGTAGATCGCGAATTCAAACACAAGAGTGACTGTTGATTGTGGCGCCAAATGTTATCGATTTCGATCACATGGCTTTGTTTGTCAAATCGAAAAGCTGAACGCACATGGTCACATTCCTTTCTCCTTGCTGACTTCGCCGGTACAGCTTGTTGTTCACACTTTGGAGTTTCAGAGTCAACCATTTTCGCGGAAGCCCCAAATACTTCAACTGAAAGTTTCTTTTACATTCCTCAATGATGGAGTCTGTAACACATCCCCTAAAGCTTTCATGTATGGATTTCCCACGAATTAGAGTTTGCTTTTTGCTGTTTACAGAATAGACCAGAATATGCCATTGTTAAATCACGCACTGGAATGTGACCACAAGCATTCACCTTTTTCGTCTGACAAACAAAGCCATGTGATCAAAATCGTAGACATTTGCCACCGAAGTCAACCGCCACGCTTGTCTTTGGATTCGCAGTCTACCTGTTTCGGCAGTATTTCTACTTCAGTTTTCTTTAGTTATTTCATAGGTGAATACCAGCTACTCTGTTTCTATTTACATTTGTCTCGAGCAAGATGTGTGTTGATAAGCTGATTTTACCTAAAAGGAATTTAGTGTCTAACCAGAAACACTGAAGTGTTCCTTCTGGGGAGCCCTTGTTGGTGGCTACATGAAGTAGTAACTTGTGAACCAGCCTGTGTTGTTTCACAATCATACAGTGATCACATAATATCATTAATTTAAAAAAACCTCTGCCATGCAGCAATCTTTGCTCAGTTTTGTTCTCAAAAAAAACATATTAACCAATAAGCATGGGCAAAGGCAATGAAAACAACACATCATTCAAGACCATTCAAGTCTGATTGATACTTTTATTGACTGAAAATCATGGAAAACGCACCTAAGACATTTTAATTTTTCTAAATTTCTTGGAAGGCATGCCACCTGTCCTCCGAAACTGGATGAGGCTTTCAGCTTCATATTTGTTTACTTAGTGAGTCAGGCCACTCACAAAATCTTGGCTAAAAGCCCCAGTTACACGTGTTAATGAAGATCCATATATTTTCGACCAAATATTACTTCCCACTGCTAATCAAAATTATAGAATTGGGTTGGGGGGAGGTGTATATTTGTGGTTTTGCCAAGGGTCCACCATGGGGATTTACATAGTTAAAAATTCTAGCATCCCCACCTCCGTGGGGCATTTGCAACATTTTTTTTTTTAAAGAAGTGCTACAAATGGGTATCAAATGTGCCCTGCAGGGAGGGGGAGGGGAAGATGGAGGATCTTGGCATTGACTGGATCATTACTTTTTAAAAGATGACAGGTATAATCTTTTTAATGAAGGACATTGTTTTCTTTGATCTAGTTTCCAGAAAACTCCTGCATTGGGATAGCAGATAAAGTCATCTTGTTTTTTCACAACTACTCCACAACAAACATTTTGGAGAAATTAACCAGTGTGGAACAGTTAAAAGAAGGATCTGTTATTGAAGTTGTAGTTTCCGGTAAGAGTCAGATAACATTTGCCTGGGATAGAATGCAATCACAAATGAAGTTTCCTTGTTGTGAACCAATAGATTGTCAATCTGTTTTTTTTTTTGTCTCTGTGAAGAGGGGGACATTGGAGGGTTCTGAACACCGCAACACGGCAAAAAAATTCAACGAACACCGCATCACTGCAAGAAAAGTCAACGAAACACTGTCACCGCAAGTCCGCAACACGTATTTTTAGCACCATGATTCGTTCATCTACACTTAAAATAATACTTTTATACCTCAACAATTTTCCACAAAATAAACACATCACAACGCTTTTCATTGCTCACACGTCGTTCTTGAGACGAAACCTTGCGCGAAGGAAGCGGACAAGGAAAAGAGAAGAGGAGTTAGCTTCACCCCAGATCCCTCCCTTCTTTTACTTAGCTCACTTTTCTTGGTGTAAACCACTGACTGGAGCTGACTAGAGCCTATCTTGACTGAAAGTCTTTCTTGACCAAGTATAAAGTGGCCTGCAGCAGGCTCACCTTTGAGTCATACGCGCGGAAGGCGAAGACCACAGCGATCCGCGCGTAGGACGCTATTGAAGAGGAGCCTAGCTGCGTTGGCGTTTGATATCGATAATCGTTTGAAGAAAAATAGAAGGTCAACAAACTGAGCCGCAGGACCTTTGAGCGGGTATAGACCGGTAACAAAATGACCTCTGGACTACCCTAGACTGTAAGTTAAGTCATTCAGATATAGAATGACAACGAGGAAAGGAAAAGAATAGTTACCAAATGCGCTTTCTTATAGCTTAGACAGGTTTCTTTCTCCGACCTGCTGACGCGACATCTGAATATATTTAGTGGCCGGTAGTTTTCGCCACCTTTTCCTTTTCTCGTAGAAAAAAGTTCCGCAGTCAATAATACATTACATTAGGCCTTGGCGTTTGAAAAATTTCCAGGATTGTTTCTGTCTTTGCTCCTCCACGTATCTACGTACCGAACCGGGAGCTCCGGGTGGCAGAGGTCAAGTTACTTGTCAAGTTACGTATAAATGAAAACAGCTTCCGATTGGCAGCCAAAGATTGACTAGACAGTGTTGATCTGTATTTTGTTACAAATTAGTAACCTCGATGGTACATGTTTGCCATGAATTAGCACTGATTAATGAAGTCTACATACTAAACTTAGGCCAAATCTAGGTTTGGAAAAGGTCAAACAAGAAACCCCAGCACCGCAAGTAATTTCATTTCACCGAACACCGCAACGTAAAAAACATAAACATCGCACACCGTAGAGTTTGAGATCACCGCAACACCGCAAGTTGAGATTTTATTCACCGCATCACCGCATTAAAAAAGACATCAACACCGCAACACCGCAAATCCCCATGTCCCCCTCTGTGAAAGTTCTGACCCACTGTGACTTAACACATATCTAAACTTTTCTGCCATTTTTTTGAAGCAAAAGTACCAGATGATGGAACTGTCATTCGACCTCATCAGTTAATAGTTCACTCATATAGGTCTCCAACCTTCTGTGACTATTGCGCTCAGATGCTGTTTGGTCTCATAAGACAAGGACTCAAATGTGAAGGTATGGTGGCTGTTAGTAGCACAATAATGTCAAGTCTGTGCTCTAGGAAAAATTCTTGGGAGCCCTTCGAGCACTCGAACTTGTAGGCTACAGGTAGGGTGCCCAGGAGTCAAGCTTGGTTGTCCAAATGAAAAAAAAAAAGTTATCAATTAATAATTAATTGATTAATAAGCAATTAAAATAATAACTGATATGTAAAATGATTAATTCATGATAACTGATTAACCTTAAAGTGCATATGACATGAAAAATATTTTCTGCTTATTTGAAAGGCCTTTCAAAATACAGAAGAATGGCATTTTTCTTCTCATTGATTACTTCTTGTTCTTTTCTAGGATGTGGTGGTAATTTTCACAAGAGATGCGCATACAAGATACCCAATAATTGTAATGGCTTAAGGCATCGCACCAGTGCTGTGGCGCTGAATGCTGCTCCTCATTCAAATACCCTGCCAAGGCCAGCTTCTCAGGTTGGGGGTTGGAACGATTCATCATTTTTGATCCAACAATCAAGTTCTTTTTATGATAGCATTCCTTCTTCAAGAGACAGACGAGCTACTTGGAGTGGACGACCAATATGGATAGACAGAGCGATATCTGGCAGAATCCAGATTCCGCACACATTTGCCGTTCATTCATACAAGAAGCCTACAGTCTGCCAGATCTGCAAACGACTGGTAGGCACTTATGAATACATGACATGCGTGTAGTCACCAAATTACCACTGTGAAATATATAGTTGGGAGTATGATTTTAAATCGAGACAGTGTCTGAGTTGTCAGTTTAACGTTAAGCTTCATAGATAAAATGTTGTCATTGGCAAGTTCTCCCGACAGGAGTCAAGCTCGTGAGCTTCTGTAAACTAATTGGACACATGTAAACTAATTGGACACACTGCTCAGTAACAGGAGACGTTTTGGTGCTTGACATAATTTTATAGCAATTAGGCTCAAATGTAACAAGCATAGTGCATATAGGACCCCCAGTATCTCAACCCTGGTGGGTCATTGGCTTGTCTGTTGCAAATACAAGGTACCTGTACATAAATCACATGTTTACAATTCATAGTTACATTAATGAAAAGGACACAATCAGCTTTGAGACCATGCTCACCTAGCTGGACACTAGTTTTCTTACGACTTTGAAAAAAGTTCACCTCAACCTGAAATCAGAGTACATCTAGAAATCTGCTGCAATCTTCACAGTACTTTACTTGATTTTTAATCGTTTACTGAAAAACTTGTTTTTGAGTGTGCTTTTTCTCATCGTTTGATGATCAGATTATTTTTATCACATTTGGTTCTAAATAGTATGGTTCGCATCTCTGTGATATGTAAATTAGCTATTTAACGTTTGCACATGTACACCAGCTGATTGTGTCCCTTTAATTGATTAATTTTCATTATGTCATTGTATTGTAGTTATGCTTGTACAGTAACTCCTTCAATTACTTTTACTTGGGACAGTTCATTATTTATGGAGATGACCGGGTCAGATTATTGAAAACAACTTTTTGTTTTTTTCCTAATACCTGTTGTAGAATCATGTCAGAATTTCTAAGCCCGTCCTGACTCATTTTAAATTTTTTCAAACCCAGTCAATGGAAATAATACTAAATTAAAGTTGACATAAAATTCAACTCATTAATGGAACCAGACTAATAAGGTTCATGAATTTTACATGGCCTTCATGGTTTGATGCAAAACTCGACGTATTTACAAAATGTTTTTATCTGGTTTTTGTACCTCCGTGCCAGAACTTTAACTCCAATATGCCCAAGGTTGCCTAGATGCAGTTGTAACGTCACTATCACAAATCCCTTTGTCACTTTCATGCAAGTAAAAGTCAATCGTTTTAATGTACCTTTGCGTTGCCACATTCTCTGCATAGTCATCCTCAAAATGCATTAATTTGCTTACAAGTTTATTTCCAAATATTGGCATAATTTTTCACCATCAAAAATGTAAACAAAACATTCATTTCTAACAAAATTGGTAACGTTTATTAAGATGTATACTAAACCCAAAACAACAAACAGGAAAGATCGAAACAAACAAACCAGAGAATGGTGTTTGTTCATTGACAAAACTGCCAGTCAACGTTACCTTGCAAGGTCTGTTTTACAGTTGTTTTATTTTGTTTTGATTCTTTCGGTTTTTTTTGGCATGAATTTATCATTTACGCTTAGTGTTTTGTTAAGTTTGGAAGGTACGGTCCGTTATAAATATCATGTTGATAATAATAAAAAGTTTGTTTGATATAGATAACTGTACTACAAGAATATTTAGCAAGATTGATACTTTGAAGTGACGAAGTGTTTTTCTTATTGTTTCATTAAAGGAATTTTTTTAAGAACCCAGTCATTCTGCTTTTTAGAATACCCATAGCCCGTCATTTCGGGAGCGGAATTTTTCATGACCCGGCCGCTTTTTATTCGACCTGGTCATCCCCATAAATAATGAACCGTCCCTGGTGGCAGTTCTTTAATGCCATGTGTAACCACTTTGTCTTCCCAGTTAAAAGGCTTGTTTCGTCAAGGTGTTCAATGCAAAGGTATTTATTAACTAATTAAAAGTTTTTCTCTTAAATGATTTCAATTAATCTTTTAGTTATCAATATTGGAAATAGCACATGTTAATTTAAAGACAAGTTGACAAGTTTTGTTTCATTGCAGATTGTAAATTTAACTGCCATCGCAAAGTGTGCGCTGAAAAGGCGCCAAAGAATTGTTTGGGCGAAGTGTCATTTCTAGAGACAGGTTAGACAAGTATGAGATGTTAAATGACATTGTACATCTGCTACTCAGAGTAACCACCCTAAAAAAAAAATTGAAATTTCAGTCAGACCTTTCTTGATGAACACCTCCTTAATATGCACATCTCTGTATTAAGAACAAATCATATGGTCCTTGCAGTGAAACCAGAATTCATACAATCTCTTCATCTGTTCTATAGCTTAAGGACAGGCCACTTGACTTGTATGCAGACTTTATCTTAGCTTACATGTACCTGTTTGTCAGACAGGTGCAAACTTTGACATAACCTCGGAGTGCATCTTTGATCATTGTTGTTGCAAAGAAAAAATAGGTCAGCCCTTGTTGACCTTATTTTTGTTTTTGCTGACAAGCCTGCAAAGATTTTGAAAACAAACAAAAGAATATAGAGGAGCTAGCAGACAAACTGGACTTGGTCCAAACGATTCTATTTCTCCACTGCTTTCTGTTTCTTCTCTCCTTTTCCACTGTGTCACAGTTCTACGTAGGTGACACTGCACCAAATCACTCAGCTATGTTGCAGATTACCGTGTGTTGTGATTTGACACTAGTTTGACGTGTGAAGGAATGAGTTTGGCAACTTTTTGAAGTTTTCCAGCAATAGTTTGTCAACTTAAGTTTGCCATGTGAAGGCCGCTTTAGTTGTCTCCTGCCCTTTTTCATACTTGATTAGTTACCAGTAGGTAAAGGGTTAAGTCTGCATCTGGTTAATTGGTCAGGGCATACTGCCAAAGCTTTTCCTGGTTTCCATAGCATTAAGGGACTACATGTTGCAGTATATCTACTCTCCCTTCAATGTGTTGCTACATGAAGTCCATTACAGGGGTTCCCCTAGTATTATTAAATTCTCTGGTGCCCATTTATACAGCCAAGTGGAGAGAGGCAGGCAGGTTTTTAGCCAGATGGGTGTCCAGGCATCCTGGAAACACCCAATCATTAAATCGTTTTATTTTTCACATGTGTTGTGAGACATGTTGTATAAATGGACGCCACAGGAAAAAACTTGTTATTTAAGTATCAAAATTTCCTGTCACAGTTTTGTTTGTCATTATAATCCTTTGAATGTTCAGGCAAAACTTCTGGAAAATCCATGCAATCTGCATACCTTATAAATTGGCTAAAAGTGGATGTATTCCTCCAAAAATCAAATACAAGATTTAAGCTTGTCCAAACAACCCACGCCGTGCCAGGAGACTATCTTGCCTTATGAAACCACAAACCAATAGAACAACCGCACCTCCTAGCATCAATGACAATGAATCAGGGTTCCCGGAAAAAAAGCATTGCATTGCAACATGCGTTCTATCTCACTGTTGCATTGAACATGAAATGTGAGCTCTAAGATGAGCATTTAGGCAATAATTCTAAATAATTCGGCTGCTTTTTGAGATTTTTAATATTTTTCTTAATTGTAAACTTTAGATAAATGACTAACTTAATTTTGTGAAATAAAAGAAGATACAACTTTTTTGTGCCCTTGAAGGTGGTAAGCAACCTGAAGTGTGTGTGAAAATGTACTGTGCTGTATAAATCCTGATGTACCCATCTTCTGCTTCCTGTTGTAGGTTCACTAGGTTCTACTGATTCAAGTGCCATATCAGAAAATTTTTCTGAAATGGATCTAACAAATGATATTCCAGATGAGCAGGAGTATGGGGAGAATGAAACTGAAGCTGAGTCGACAAGCCGCAGTAGTCAGGAAGACTTTGAACCCGCAAGTCCTTCGTCGCCAGACTGTGAATCGCAGCAGTTAACCCCAACAATGAGTAACAACATCCCACTACAGAGGATAGTAGTGTCTGTTAAGCACACAAAGAGAAAAGGATCTAAAGTGCTAAAGCAGGGCTGGATGGTGCATTTTACCAACAAGGATACTCAGGTATTGTACATTTAGCATTCTGCAAGACCCAGGGGCAGATAGGCAGGTCAGGAGGAAGTCAAATGGACAAAAGCAGTATGAATGATTTCAAGAGTGAATAAGAAACAGACCTTGGAACTTGTCACACAATGTCACACTTAGTAGTTAATAGAGATTTATAATCCAATGGTGGAAAGGGAATTTTCAACCCTGACACATCTTGAGATCACCCTACAGTATAAAGGTATTTCATCATGTGTCCTGTTACCTTTTACATTTCTAAGTGATTTCTTTGTGAATGTGTACTTGTAGGGTGTGACTCTGGTCTTGTACTCCCTTAAGTCTGATTGTCTTGTGTTGCACTCTGATGTAAGCTTTTATATTTCAGAGGAAAAGACACTACTGGAGGCTAGATACAAAGTGCTTGACACTATTCCAAGACTCTACAAGCAACAGATATTACAAGGTGTGCTTCATGCTAAATTAATTCTTTTTTGTTATTAATGACTTCAAAATTTGTAGGTTTCCTAATTGGCTGGTGAAAAGAGCTGGATGGAAAAGTTTTCCAGTCAGTTAGTAATAATAATAATAGTTCCATGCATTTCACTCATTGCTCTTGTAGGACAAACTACTGTTGATCTCAAAACTTGGAAAGAGAGAAGCCTGGTTAATAAGGTTTCTCAGACTAGCTCACAGAAAAGTACTTGGAAAGAGAGAAGCCTGGTTAATAAGGTTTCTCAGACTAGTTCACAGAAAAGTTCTCAACTACCTCTTGCAACTGGAAAGCTTGCAAGGTGGAATGATTCAGCAATGATAATTTCAGTACTGTCAAAAATATTATTATTGTACTTGTGGCTCTCTAAATATTAATATTTATTTTTAATACTGTTTACTGTTATTATGCAGGAGATTCAGCTGTCTGAAATACTGTCAGTTGATTCCAACATTGACCCTCTAGCCACAGATGCCACGCGGGCTCCGCACTGTTTTGAAATGAAGACAAGAGACATGGTGTACTATGTGGGACAAGTTGAAGATGAGAATGAGACACCTGACCCAGATAGCGGCATTGGGGCAGTGGCGGGCCAGGCGTGGGCTGGTGTTACTCGCTCTGCTTTGATGCCAGGCTGTGTCACTCCGACGACAAGTGTTGCTCCATCAAGTAACAGTGGTGAGTGTAATCAACCCCGTCCAATCTGACCCCACCCCACTATTCATTATTTAAGAAATAGAAAACATGTACCGTGTTTCTATCGAGTTATACAAACACAAGTGGAAGTTTGGGAGAACGAGAAATGCTGTGGTTTCCACAGCTTTTTCGAGTTCTCCCAAACTTTCACGAGTGTTTGTATAACTCGATAGAAACACGAAGTACATGTTTTCTATTTCTTTTAGAAAACACTGCGACGAGAAAAAGGAAAACAACTTGTTAGCTTTGGATATCAAAATGTAAATTCTCTTTGCTCGCGCCATCACTACGTCAACAAGCGCGCGATAGTTTTGTGTCTCCATCGAGTTATACAAACACGATTTTTAACCAATCAGCGTGCGTGCTTTCTTAGGACTGTTTTCTAATTGTCTTTAGTTACTAGCTTTATGTTAAAGGGGCTCAGTCACTGTATTTTGAGTTACATCGAGCATCGACAAAATTACCGTTAAATCAAAGGAAACGTGGAAATAACACTTTGTAAAGAGAGAAAAAAACATCAAAGAGATAATAATAAACCATGAAGGAACAAGGATGGCGAAGATTGACACAGATTGCAAACAACGAATTTGAAAAGTTTAGCTAAACTTTTCAAACCGTTTAACCGTGACTGAGCCCCTTTAAAAAGCAACTAAGTGCAGAATATCATTTGAATTTCTGCAGTTTGTCTTGGGTGATCATCCAGGTGTGGGTACTGTAGTTCTGAAAAGAACTGTTGTTGGTGACGGCTGTTTCAACAACCTGAGCAGAAGTCATCTTCAGAGTCAAATGAATAGTGTTAGTTAATGATGTTATAGGTCCATTGAAAGTGATTGGTCAGTTTAGCAATGGTGGTATTGGCTGCAAGACTTAGGTAAAGTTTGGGTTTCGATTTGTCTTCTGTTAGCCAAGTTAAGTTCGTTATTGTATCAGGCAGATTCAACAAACATTTTTGTGTGTTCATTCATATTGCAAGTCAAATTAACTCCACAAAACGACTTACTGATACTCAGGGTTCTAACCATTTACTATTTGAATTTCTGTTCAGTTGTGAGCAATCCTGATGTAGAGATGGAAGTTACTCATGAAGAGGAGAAAGTTAAGGATGCTCCACTGGTGAGTGAACTGCGTTAATACCATGTGTCATTGCTTTACCACTTTGAGTATAGAGTGTGTGTTTTTATTGTTGTATGGTACTACTTTGTAGTGTACGCATGCCACAAATTGTATGATATCAGACCTTATTCGGCAACAAGTCAGTTTTCAGTAGTATCAATCAACCTCAGTTTGCAGATTTTACAATTACTTAAAAAATTGACTACTGGTAATTTACTGCTTTGGACAGTTACTGTAGTTTTGCTGTTGAAGCACTGAAGTCTGTTGTTTAAGCCCACAACCTGTTTCAGCTGAATAGGCTTAATGTTATGGGTTAACTTACCTGCTGTTGATGCAATTCGTCCACAAACAGCACCTTTGCTATTGGTGTTTAGACTTTCTTGTAAAACATACGTTGCTGATTAAGGCTATTTTGAAATAATGTGTACACCATTTTGGACCATTACATCATTGCTGTTGTCATAGCAGTTTTGTGCAATGAAACACTTGTGAGCAAATTAGCCACTGATTCCCCATTGCAGCCTGCACGATTCTCACTGTCTCTACTTTGATTTCATTTGAAGGACATCAGTCAGCTGTATCAAGTATTCCCCGATGAAATTCTTGGATCAGGACAGTTTGGAATTGTATATGGAGGTTAGTGTTTGAAAATTGTGCATTCTTTAGATTGCCCTCTAACATTTCTACCTTGGAGAATGGACTGAGAGATTTCAGTTCCACTTGGGGGCTGTTTTAGTTTCGACTTGCACTAAGTTACCTTTTGTCCAGTAATTAATAAAGCAATTAAAAGTGCCTCATCAAGCGGCTAATTACATGTACTCCGAGACAGCAAAGCAAGCAGCTTGCGAAAACATGTACATGTCGTGTCACATGTAGTCGGTCGTAGCCATGAAGCCGTTGCCATGCGCTGGAAAATACTGAAACCTATTCCAGGTTTGAGTGCTTCAACAGTTCCCTAAACCAATTCACTGCTCTTTTTGCTTATCTTTGGCTGGTTCCCAGCGGTCAAACATACCGCCCGCGTTCAAATCCCTCCCTCATTACCGCCAAAAATGCTGCTTATAAAAGTGTCAAGTTTCTGAAATCATCCAGTTCCAAGCCCGAAAGTTACGACAGTCACCGAAAAGGTTTGTGCGCCGGAAATCGATAGATAATTTTCTTTTGAACTCGGTAGGTGTTCATCGTGAAAGTGGACGAGATGTAGCTATTAAAGTCATTGACAAACAACGGTTCCCAACCAAACAAGAAGCACAGTTGAAGAATGAAGTTGGCATTCTCCAGGTATGTTACGTAAAATTGTGCCGATCGTGGTAGGAGGTGTACATACATTTAACAAATTGACGTCAGTTTTTTATGCGTCTGTCCTGTTATTGATCATGAATTTCGTCATCACATTGTCAAAGTAGCTGTGGATCCACGAGGCGATAGCCGAGTGGATCCGCAGACTACTTTGACAATGTTATGACGAAATTCATTATCAATAACAGGACAGACGCATTAAAAACTGACATCAATTTGTTTCTTACGATAACAAATTGTCGAATTGCTGGCTCTCGCTTGCTGACGCGTCGCATGAATTTTAAATTCATGTGTATGCCCGCATATGGACAATAAAAATTAGCCAATGAGCGCGTGTGAATTTCTGCAGTTATCGTAAAAAACTATATTTTCCCTTTCTTGTGTGTGCGCGTTTTAAGCATTTATATTTAGACAAATCCTTATACCTTCAAGTCGTTACTGGAGCGAATGTGTAATGTCGGTGGCCTCCTGTACCGAAACTACCTTGTAAAGTCACTCGGCCGTGGTAGGGATTGCATGCCAACTATTTTGACGACTATAGTCTCTTAATTTAAAAAATAAAGAAGCCTAAGCCGTGTGTTACACTGTGATAAAACACGATGGTTATTTGAGAACACGAGGGAAATGTAGAAAATACGAGCCGCAGGCGAGTGTTTTCTACATTTCTCGAGTGTTCTCAAATGACCGGAGTGTTTTATCACAGTGGAATTCACGGCTTAGGCTTCTTCATTTGCTTTAGAATATAGATGTTACATGCGCAAAACAATAAAACACGCTTTTTCTATGTTTTATACTATGATAAAACATGGGTTTTTGACCAATCAGAGCGCGCGCAGGGTCCTATTTAAGTGACAGCATTCCATGCTGTTCTTTGGTTATTCTTGTTTCGAGCCAAAACAACAACAGAAACAACAACAATAACAGCACGACCACCGCCATCACTAACAACAACAACAGCAGCAGCATTGTTTATACGTGTATTTGGGTTATGTCTTCTTGTTGTTAGTCTAAACTCTAGCTGGCATTATGAAAAAGCGAGTGCTTTTACTAAGCAGTATTTTTGGTTTTTATTTACAGCACGTCAATCATCCCGGTGTTGTGAATTTAGAAGAGATGTTTGAAACTCCAGAAAGGGTATGCAGTGGAAGCTTTCCTGTGATTGGCTTCATATAAGGCTGGAGACCAGTATCGTCTCCTCGCATTAGTTCCCTACCCCTCCTATACCAGGTTTTGCATGGAAAAACTGCAACTCATGATGTGACCTAGCAGCTCTGAAAGCTATAATCAAGGACACGTTTTAATACAATGTGTCTCTCACTTACCCGCTATCCAAATAAACGAAGTACGGACTTATTTTGCTATCCAACTTTGAGCAGAGGAAAGAGAAAGGTTGTTCTCACGACTTTTGACACTGATTGCAGGCTCCCAATTACAGTGGCCGAGTGGTTTACGGCGTTCGTGTTGTAAACTGGAGGTCCGGGGTTCAAGGTCTCCACCCTGTCACTAGCGGGATTTGTTTCTCAGCAGTCGCCAGTTCAAATCCTCGGTGACTTTTTGTAAAAAAAAAGTTTACATTTTTTTTTTTACATTTTTCACATCTTTCATTTTGTGATAGTAAAATGCAACCATATTTCGCCCAGCCTTGGAAAAAAATCCTTGAAAAATTTCACATGCGATTTTGAGTTAAATGACTTCTTGAAAACTGCTGAATTTTCCGTAAAAGTTCTTAAATATTCTGGCTTCTGTTTATGTGAACCATGTAGCCACGCATCTGCGTGAACAGAAAGAGAAAATAGAAAATGAGATAGAAATGTAGTTATGACGCCCTTTATGCATGTTTTGCTAAAGAATAGCAGCGCTTTTTCAAACTTCAGTTGTAAAACACGGATAATTTGCTGTTTACATTACATAGGTGTCCCTAGGATTTTTGTCCACGATTTTAGCCGTTATCACTTTTGATTGGTTAACCGTAACCGTGCATATTTTGTCCCTGTTTGAACACATTGTGTTATTTTGTAGGTGTTCGTGGTTATGGAAAAAATGAAAGGTGACATGTTGGAACTTATTTTGTCAAGTGCCAAGGGAAGGCTGGACGAAAGATGCACAAAATTCCTCATAACACAGGTAAAATGTGTGTACCGCCATCCGTCAAAACGATGTTCTTTCCGTCAAATTCGTCCTAGGTCCCGTCTGCACTATGCCCGCAGACGGGAGGAATTTAAAACGCAACAATCTTATCACCGCCATAATGGATTTGTGGTCGAGGAAAACTCAAGCTAGGGAATATCATGATGTCATTAACACCCTGGCAAACGAGAACACAATGTTGCGGACACAAATTTTGTGTCCGGGACGCAAAAAAAAATGTTTCTGATTTTGTTCAGAAACATTTTGTGTCCGAAACAAATGTTTCCCAGTTTGCGCGCGCAAGGAAACATCATGAACAACAATGTGTCCGCAAAAATGTGTCCTCGTTTGCCAGGGCCTTTAGGGAGTTTAAGAAAACCACGGCGACGGGAACGTCGCTAAACAAAAGGTTTAATGAGCAGGCCCCGGTTGTTGAAAGGCTGAATAACGCTATCCACCGGATAAATCACTATCCAGTGGATAGCGTGGTTTGTTTTGTCAATACTTATCCACTGGATAGTGATTTATCCGGTGGATAGCGTTATCCAACCTTTGAACAACCGGAGCCAGAACAATAGCTTTGCACATGCGTTATAAATCTTTGTACATTTCTTTGCCTTCCTCTGCAAAACAACAACGTGGAATGGCCAAATTCTGCGTTGTCTGAAGAACGTGAACTACGACGGCTAATTTTTAAAATTCTGTTTCAAAGTTATCGCTGTATTCCAGATTTAGCTTCGTGATGGTTTTGACAGTGACTTAAGAGTATCCCGAGATTCCCAAGTAAAATATAAATTCCGATTAGTGTGGACGGTAGACCTAACCGGAGAAATGAAGCACCATTTTCAATTTCCTCCGACGTTGTGCGGACAGGGCCTTATAGAAATGTTCAGTTCTCCCACTAGAGTTGAAACTACTGTTTCAACGAGCTTTACACAAACCCACAATCCCCCAGTTTGGTCCGACGAAGGGCTCACGTTCGAATCGTTGTCTTCAAATTCACTGCGACCTCCATTGCTGTAGCCGCAACGTGCTTTCATGATCAACTAACGAGGTTTTTTATCTTTTTGGAAATATACTCCGTAACACATTTCATTTTCAAAATAAATCGGTGTCAATTTTAAAATTGATAGCTATAAGTTGGTTGTTAAGTATATTTCTTGTGGCCGTTTCTTTAGTTGAAGAGTTAAAAGCCTCACCGCACGAATACACAACCTAAACAAACTACTTTCGATTCTTTCATTGCAGATTTTAGTTGCTCTGAGAGATCTTCACCTCAGTAATATCGTCCACTGTGACCTGAAGCCTGAGAATGTACTGCTTTCGTCGTTATCATCCGAATGCGGTTTTCCACAGGTATAACTTCCCCTTTTTCATTTGATTTTCTTTTTCATTAGAAACTGGTTTCTTTGAATTTAGCGACATAGTGTTAGTTCTGCCATTGTATAGTAAAGTTCTTCGTGTTAATATATGTTCTCGTACACAGATCAAACTGTGCGACTTCGGCTTTGCTCGAATAATCGAAGAGAAATCGTTCCGTCGTTCTGTGGTCGGAACCCCGGCGTACCTCGCCCCCGAGGTTCTACTTAATAAAGGATATAACAGGTCGCTCGATATGTGGTCGGTTGGTGTCGTCGTGTACGTAAGGTAAGAATCTAACCCCCCGTAGGATATCGACTGGTACATTTACCCATAATCTTTAACCCAGAAAAGCTCTAACATCCTCAAACCTAGCATACACTATGCAGTTAGCGCAGGGACAAATATTGAAGAAATATGGTTTTCCTTGTACTTGATAGGCTGTGTAAGGTTCGAATGGTATTGTAATAAAATATAGAGCCGCCATCATTTTTCCTGCGGAGGGGGATTTCATCTCGTAAGTTCGGAACACCGTCTGATTTCATAAAACTCGGCCTAAGGCCTCCCTGCTAAGTGCAAGGCAACATTCAGTCTAATTTGGTAGCATTATTGTAAAGAAATCCTTGGTATTGAATTTAGTGTAACGGGAGATTTTTGTTCTTCGACAGTTTAAGTGGCACGTTTCCGTTCAATGAAGAGGAAGATATTCAAGATCAAATTCACAATGCTGCGTTTATGTACCCTCCAGACCCTTGGCAGGAAATTTCACCGGAAGGTTAGTGTCGTATTAGAGCGGTTCTCGACCACCTACAGAAATTAATTTGTTTTCTTTACTTTGTAATTGGTTCAGAAATCTTTTTGAAGTGTCAGTGTGTTATCCAATCATTCCAGACGTGCTGTCCTTCAACCAATCAGGACCAAGCGGACAAAGCTACAGCCATTCCTGTCTTGCTTTCTGTGCTCAGTGGCTTCCTCTGTTTTCCCGCTCTTTTCACCGGTTACACTTTTTCCCGCGCTGTACTGCGGTTGCATGTCCCGCGCTTTGAACTGGCTTCATGGCTTTACTTTGTGTTTTGATTGGTTTATCGCGTCGTATGCTTTCGACGTGTTTGGCCAGAACACATGTTTGTCTATTTGCTTGTCCGTTTTCTTTCCTATGTTGCGTCATCAATTTTTAACAGGAATAACTATTACAGGATAGTATTGACAGATCAAAATTCTAAGGTAGTTCCAGAGATTAGCAAAAGTGACATGAGAACCTCGGTATGAGTTCTTTCTTATTATTTCCCCAATCTCCTCATTCAAGTAGCAAGGTAGATTTTTTACCCAGCCTAAATTTCCTTTTCCCTTTTCCAGCCATTGACCTTATAAACAACTTGTTACAAGTCAAGCAGCGCTGTCGCTATACGTGCGATAAGTCGCTTATTCACCCGTGGCTTCAGGTAAGTTTACCTAATGTAATGCTGTATTCAGTTAACACGGACAATATCAGAACTTCCTTCGTGGACATTTCACTCTTTTCTGTGTTTCATCTCATTTATATTGCGTACTTTAACGCTTCACTCAAAATATGTCTTTTCGCTCAAAAGCATACATTAGGAAATTCTTCGATTCAGCTTAGTGACTTAATATGTTTTTTTACATGATGTATTTTATACATGCTACTGGCGAAGTGTCAGCTCAACATGGCTGAAATGTTGTGGGACTGTCTGCGATGTAGTACTGGTACCCGACAGGGGGTGGGGGGGGGGTGGATACCATGGTGTCGCTTTATGCTACAGAAACCGTAATAGTCCATTTTCAAAATGCAGTAGTTCCCCTTGTATGAAAACGAGTGAATCTTCGTGCGAAAGCTTGAAGTTAACATTTACATGAATTTTACACGGACTCGTTCTGAAAACGAGGCAAAAGGCAACTCGGAAGTGACTTAATTTCTCCTTTAATAACCCACTGCCAAACGTGACGTTCTAATTTAACTCCTACCCAGGACTACCAGACCTGGTTGGACCTCCGGAGTCTGGAAGCGGTTGTGGGCGAACGTTATCTTACTCACGAAAGCGATGACGCTAGATGGCAGGCGTACGGCGAACAGTTAAAAGCGCGCCAAACCAGAGAACCACCGCGGGAACCCGCGCGACCGAGCAATAACAGATTTTTCCCGCCAGTTTCACCAACGGAGCGCAGACTTCAAACAAGCATCAGCTTCTTGTGAGAAAGAATTGGCCATTATTGTCACTAGATATCATTAATTAGTCAACAAATTAACTAAATAAATAGTTAATTAATTACCATAAATGAAACACTCCTAACGTTTTACCGCCCGGAAAAAGAACTGCGATCAAATTAGTTTCGCTTTGTGCGTTGTTTTTCAGTTTTCAGAGTGGATTGAAAGATCCCGTAAGTCTAGCGGTCCCAATTTTTGAGCTAAAATGTAGGGAGGGGTGGGTGGGGCGAGATTTTATCTATGTAATTTCATATTTTGCCGAGATTTCACTCAAAAAATGTTAATGTTCCAATTGTAATAACCGGTAAATAAGTAACAAATTTTAATGCACATAGTTGCTTATATATTGTATTTTATCAAGAATTGTCAGTGAATAATTTTAAAAACAGCAAGGCTTTCCGTCGTAAGTTATTTGTAGGTTTGTTGCCTGTTAATGTTTTTTGAAGCGAGAAAGTTTGTGACGTCTGTGAGCTATGGAAGATAATACGCGTTGTTTTTATGCGTCTAACTAGAAAGAATGGAAACTAGTTTTGATTCGTTGTCGTAAAGTGTTTGACCGTGATATCTCAGCAATTTTGAGGTGTGGGACAAG
>JAHPZR010033542.1:5000-12500 GCA_019787425.1 Platygyra sinensis | reverse complement strand
GGTCAACTCTCTATTAACGAACACCTCTATAATGAGACGGACACCTGGTGCTGGTCCCGGCCGTTTCTCAGTCATTTTACTATAACCAAACTCTATAAGACGGACACCTCCATAAGACGGACAACGGATACTTTGAAAATGGTCAAAGGACACTTGTGAGGTGCTGATTGTGACCGCAAACTACGATTTAGGAAAGAAAAATTCTTTAATTACCAAGTACGTGACTCTTTTTAACACCAGACGTTTTATTGGCAGCTCTTACCTTGTCGGCGGAATGCATACAGTGCTAGTCAAAATTACAAATCACAGATTTCGTTTCTTTTTAAGTGCATACCCACCAAAGCCATGACTATTAGAAGCTATTAACTTAACTTGCTTTCACCAATTGTTTGTTTTTTTTTTGTGGAAAAAACTATATCCTTTTAGACTTGGTGCAACGAAGACAGTCCAGAGTCATAAGATGGTTATGTTCCCGTTTGCAGAATGTACTTTTCACTGTTTGGACTCTAGTTAACCCGTTTGATTGTAATACAACGAGATTCTATTTTATAAATATGTTTTTGTTCCAGTTTGTACGTTTTGTTGAAGTAAATAAACTCGTATTCACTGTGCACAGGGTCAGCAGTATTACCTTAAAATTCCTTGGGTCATGATACGTCGACTCTCTATAAGCCGGACACCTCTCCAAGACGGACAGCTGAGGCCGGTCCCGATGGTGTCCGTCTTTGAGAGAGTTGACTGTAACCCATATGTATTAACGGGGTAGGGTTAAATTTTATGACCGGTCCAAATTGAATAAGTCTTAAAGAAGATAACATATTATATCAATAACAATAGCGCTTCTAAAGAACTGTGTCTGGAATGCAGATATAATATTACTTTAAAAATTGAAACTTCAATTACAACATACAATATTAACATTGGAAAGATCAACATAGTGGTTTCAGAGTCCGTATAAACTGGGTAAAATCATAAAGGATTATGCAGGTTGGGAGTCCAGAATGTGTTCGTTGGCCGTATTAACGGGGTGGTCACATTAACAGGGATTTCTTGTAAGAAAATATGAGTGTTTCGCCGTAAGGCGGGTGTACTGGCCAATGCGCTTCGCTGGGCTTAGTCCAGACTCGTTCCCAGTGCCTTTCCTCGCATCTAACATTCTTGCCTACAATCTTTTGTTCAGGGCGCGCCCTATAGTGTGTTCAATCATAAGTTCGTAATCAACTGGTAAATCTTCACCAAACAGTTTCTTCTTTAAAACCTTCGCTCTTCTCCTACTAGCAGCTGTTTTATCCACAGTTTCACAAACGCCATCGCGTCGCCTACGTTGCTCTTGTTTTTCTATCGATTCAGCAATAACGCCACAGGCCAAACTTTCCTCTTTGCTGTCACTTGTCTTAATGTTAGCTTTACTGACCCCCTGGCTTCGTCTGCGTTGTTCTTGTTTTTCTTTTGATTCAGCAGTAACACCACAGGCCAAATTTTCCTCTTTGCTGTCCCTTGTCTCAATCTTAGCTTCACTGACCCCCTGGCGTCGCTTGCGTGGTATCTGTCTTTTTACTGATTCAGCAGTAACGACACAGGCAAAAATCTCCTCTTCCCCGCTTTTTGCCTCCTCTTCAGCTTCATTGACTCCCTGCAGTTGCGGGCCGTTGTTCTTGTTCTGATTCGGCAGTGCTGGCAGCCTCAGTGTTGTCTTCACTCGCTCTCTCTCTGCTTCTTTCTTCTGATTCAGCTCTCGTCTCGTCTATCATGTTCACCTCTCGACCAATCTCTTCATTTACATTCGAGGTCGTTGTTAATCGATGGTAGCAAATCTTCCCGCAAGGACGAATTTCTCCTAATCCGTTTGCTGACTCATCACTTCTGGTTTTTCTCAAGGATCGATGACGACCAATTCCACTTTGTCTTCGCGGTTCTCTGGCCATGTCCACCGCTGTTCTGAGCTCTTCTGAAGAGGATACGTCGGTTGCCGAACCACCGTAATAAACGCGCCGAGACAAAATTTCACCGAAACGATGGATTCCTCTAACACCGTTTGACTCATCGCTTCTCGTTTCTCTCAGCGATACATGGTCGCAGATTCCTTGTCTCTGCGACTTTTCTTCCATAGGGATGGCCGTTTGTTTAGAGAAAGGAGATAAATCTCTTCTATGATCACGTTTTCACTTGTGGGGCAAGCCAAAGAGCCGTTTCGTCTTTGAAAGACCGTCTTCTCGTTTCTTGATTTCTTGGTGTCTAAGCCTGCTCGCAGATTAGGCTCAGGAACAGCTGCTCGCTGAGCGGTCGAGACGAATGCTGCATGTGCATCTCTTCTTACAAGTCCTTCGACCATTGGCTCCCTTAGATTTGGAACTTTTTCATCAATAACAATCGCATTGGGTCGGCTGTTGAGAAATCTGCGTGATTTGTGATCATTTAAATTTTCACGCCGATCATTTTGCGTCAAGTTAAAAGAACCTGCCCTTCCAATGGCTCTACCAGTGTTTTCGACAGTCGGTGGAGTTGGTTGAACTATAGGTGGAAGAACACATCCCTTTCTTCGTTCGCCCTCTACCGCCACCTCAACAGCATTACTTGCAAATATTTCTGGCAAGTTACCTAACCGGCTATCAGGCCAATGACTTGGCTGAAACAGGCCCTCGTTTTTCGACTTTGACTTCTCCATCTCGCAGATTGTGGAACAGCTATGCAGATTAAAGGACTGTGATCGCTATAAATCTCTTTAATGAACTAAATGTGATAAATTCTATGTCAATCAAAGACACTGTGAGCCAATCACGACTCGAGGTTATGTCCCAGGTCAGTTGCAACATCAAAATTACTAAATAAGCTAATTAAAGAAGTAAGTGACGATGATTGCGAAATGGTTTGACGGAAGCGGACTCTAATTAGATCTAATTACTCTGAGGAATTTCCTCCTATTACAAAGGCAATTATTGAAGTAATGATTATCGAGACATATCTGTTGTGCCGGGATATTAAGCGCTTAATGACTGGTCCCAAGGAAAACAGTGAGTTTTGTTTCCCCGAGTCGAATTCTGTAATTTTACCCCTATTTATCGAACTATCCGATTTTTCGAACCCAAGTTTCGTTCCCGGGGAGGGTACTCCTCGAAAAATTGGGTAGGGGTGTGTGGCCCGCTTCCCAAAACCCTTACCCTATTTATGACCAAAATCTGCGATATTCCCTACCCTATTTATGACCCGCCCGGGTCATAAATCAAAACCCTGGCTGGGTTATAATTAGTTCCTTAGTTCCGACCAGACAGTAAACATAAATGTGAAGGGCTTTTGCTGATTTTCTTTTCGATAATGATGAAAAAGTGACTTCTTCTTAGAAACATGCCCATATCAAGGCTAGAGTGCCAAAACCATACCCTATTTATGACCAAAATGGCGAAAATTGGCTGAAATCAATACCCAATTTATGACCAAAACGGCTGAAAAACCATACCCTTTGGGGCCGCACATACCTATATAGCCCATATAAGGGAGTACACCCCCCCCCCCCGGGGTTTCGTTTCCCGTTGAAGTTCAAATAAATCGGCATTGCACTATAATTAGAACGGTTTTCAACAGTGTCAAAAGTAATCAGCAAATTACACGCAATTACTAAGCTCCCTGAGTAATTGCCGCTACAATTACTGAATGGTGTAATTGGTAAATCATTGGTTTAGTTTTGGTTCAGTTACAACAATCAATTTAAAACCACTCTAGAATTTACATTACGGGTAATTTTTGAAAATGGTTTCAAAATAGCTTGAGTTCAATTCTTATAAGTCTCCATCATTCTTTCAACTTTTGCTAAAAGATCGGAACAGATTTTACTTGCTGGCACATTTTCTTCAACAATTCAGGTCAAAATGCCAGTTACATACACCAATATGAATGACTTTCCGCGACCGACAAGTGATAACTCGCTCTAAATTTGCATGCTTTTATAAACTACGAGTATCTTGCGCTCTCGTACGGCACTAAAAACAGACAAAGCAGGTTGTCTTGGTTGGAATAAGCAATAACCAATGCTGAAGTAAAAGAGACATAATGTCGTCACTAGGTCTAATTAGCTAGCTAGCTAGTGTTTTTTTTTTCGACGATACAGAATTATAAACTCGATATCAGTGAAATCAACAATATCTTCACAAGTGAGGATATGGAAAATACGCCACCTCTCTGGTTTTGTCATGTAAATGCCCTAGTTAGCATAAGAACAACTTTATTTACACAACAAAAGCAGTGAGGTCTGTATCGAAACAAGCTCATCTCCAGCCTCGCTGCCATTCAGAGGCCAGGTCACTGAGCAGACAACTACAAAATGGTCTATTTTTAGGCATTTTCAACTTGAGCACGATTTAAATTAACTTAAGAAACCGTACATAACCACCAACTAAAACAAAAGTAGTAGAGTTTGCCAAAGTTATAGATAAGAATTACTGGTATTTGTAAACACTAGATTTCGACACTCAAAAGGTCAAGTTCATTACGATGTTTGGACATTTGTCATTACTACGCAAATGGTGGGTTTACCTCGGTGTAAAAACCTGTGAAGTTTTTCTTTCTTTTGTAGCTATTTTTAGGGTTATGCATCAGTCAATTCCAGCAGTGCCCATCCCCCCCCCCCCCCGGGCTAATCCCCGGGCATTAGCATTTTTTTAAAAAACTTGGGCAAATTCCCCGGGGTGGGGACACATAAGCTGTCTAAATGCCCCGGGGTGGGGAGGAAGAAAGAGGGCAAATGCCCCGCCCCCGCGGGATCGTCGCCTTCCAAGACTTCCAACACTTCTGCAGTTTTTTATTAACCAGTGAATAAAACGGTCAACTGTTCAGTATTTTAATGCAATGGTATTAAAGACTTCAAGGACAACAGTACGTTCTATTTAATTCTGATTATATTTATTTCTTTACATTTTGTTTTTAACAAAATCTTTATAACTTTTTTTATTTTTTTTGTCGCTGTAAAGTATCAAGACATTTTAAATGATGATGCATCGCATTTTAAGCTCGCAAGATCTGTGTTGAGGATCACATCATTTGAATTCGCAAACCTTCAGTATTTTAATTCCACTTTCATGAATTTAAAAATTGTTAGGCTAGTTTTGAATGCGGCGACATGCGAAATAGTCGTTCACGAAGTGTTCACGTCAGTGACTGTTTTGTGATAAACAAAATATAGTTCGCCTTGTCGCTTATGTTTATATGCTTATAAGTAATGAAGAAATATCTTAAATTGAGAAAACATACCTTTAAAAACATCGACAGGTCTTTCTAGTCCGTGACGGACAAGCCAGTCTTTGACAAAGGCCTCGTCCTTCCTGATAAACTCATTCATCTTTCGAAAACACGTGTGTCAAATTCCCGGGGTTCGCCCGGGGTATGCTAATGCCCAGCCCCCAGGTCACGATAAAATTTGCTAATGCCCCACCCCGGGACTGACAATGTGAACAAATGTCCCACGGTTGCCCGGGGGTGATGGGCACCGCTGGAATTTATTGATGCATTAGGGTCTATTATCTTGACTTCTTTGTTTTCTTTGTTTTACATTACTGGTGTAGACTACGAGTAGTCCCTCTTTCACTTAGTCTGTCGAGCAAGACGCGAAAGAAACCCGCAAGAAATTAAAAGGCCGCGCGAGATCCTGGGCCGGGGGCGAGAAGCACGAGTGCATCTCGCCCCCAGGATCCCGGGCGGCCATTTTTTCTCGCGGGTTTCTTTCGCGTCTCACAAGACGAACTAAGCGGAAGAGGGACTACTCGTAGTCTGTTATTGGTGAGTGTCACAGGTTTTTACACCGAGGATGAGACCAAATGGTTACGATGGTCTTTCAGTTTTTCCTCATTTGTAGTCTCAATTGAGAAGATTAATCAAACACGAGAAAATTTCTTTATCACATTTCCAGCATCTGGCGGATTGACGAAAATACTTGGCTTTGAGTCTTCTCTTCTGCATGTTTGGAAATATAAAACACTGCCTCTACTGTTTGATGACTTTGATGTACCATGCCAAGATCACTTATGTCCAGAAATGCTAGGCTCGATTACCAGCCGCTGTTCGGGAAATGAGACCAGACACGAAAGAGCGGCGAAAATCGAGCCTACAGAAATGTAACCTGAGTATCAGGCTTTTCTTTCTCGCGGGATAGGAGAAGGAAGCAACCGGCAATTCCTCCCCACCCCTACCCTCTTGCTAAGAAAGAGTTATACCTCTATAAGAAAGTCCTGATACTCAGGTTAACAGAAATGCAAGCTAATGAGATTCACCGCTCTGTATGAATGAGCATCACAAAGTGTCATTTTCATATTTCTTTTGACAGACTCGTGTGTTTTGGCGACTTTTTAGGAAAGATGACACTTTGTGATGCTTACCATAAAGAGCATGCATCTCACTGGCCTGCATTTCTGGACATATCTGGTCAAGTTCAAAAGAGCGGCTACCAAGTCCCTAAATTTCAAACCATTCCTATTTTTTACACAAAATGTAGTTAGCTTTTCAGTTTATTGGGATCCTTTCTCACAGGCGTTTATGATTCATAAACTTATATAATTGAAATCATGACTTTATTCCTCCGTTTTCTCCTTAGTTTTTGTTTTGACTGAGAAAATATATCGAACACTCTAGACAGGGGTTGACCTCATTTTCACACACCTGAAAGTTCTTCAAAAATACTCCGTCCCGCGTTTTTATTTCCAACTCTCTTCTCGGTGTTAGAAAATGCGGAGACACGGTCTTTCGTGTTTGATAATTAGGAAGTTCACGAAACCACGACGGCAACGTCACTGAACAAAAGAATTAATGCGCCATGCAGTAGCTGTGCACGTGCGTTATTTAAGCAATAGACCACAAGTTTCTATGGTTTATAAGCTGATAAACCACGCGGGATGTTTGTAGAACACGAGAAGAATTCGTAGATCACGAGCCGCAGGCGAGTGATTTACGAATTCTTCGAGTGTTCTACCAACATCCCAGGTGGTTTATCAGCCTACAAACCATAGAAACTTGTGGTCTATTGCTTTTATATAATAATTGAGAAGACGCGCGATTTTTCCATGGGTTTACCGGCACAATAAACCATAGCTGATTGACCAATCAGAGCGCGCGCATTGATTTTCTTATTGTATAAAAATCTTTATTCATTTCTGTGCCGTCCTCTGCAAAGTGAAATGACCAAGTTATGCGTTGTCTGAAGAACGTGAACCACGACGGCTAATTTTTTAAATTTTTGTCATATTTATCGCTGTGTTCCGGATTCAGTTTTGTGATAGTTTTGACAGCGATAAACAAAGAAATTCGATCTGCTTTTTGTTCAAAATTTTCGGTGCCTCTGATAAAAGTCACAGGAGCCACCGACAATTTTGAACAGAAAAACAGATCGGATTACGAAAAACCTCCTAAAACTGTAATACATTACAAAATTATATTCTACCTAATACAATACTTTCACTACTTACAAGACTGAGCAATACCTATAAAACTTACACTACAAAGTATTTTCTTCCAGTGATA
>JAHPZR010033537.1:30000-35755 GCA_019787425.1 Platygyra sinensis | reverse complement strand
ATATTTGGTTTCGATTTCAGGAAAATAGGAATTAGGGTGTTTTTTTTTTGGTCCCTACCGGAGACTGCTCATCGTACGGCTCTCGCATGTGATCACAAAATAAAAGCCATTGGATAATGTTACATTCAGTTGCTTATTCTCGCAATAAGCGGAAGAAAATCAGTTTGAAGGCATGTACAAGAACAAGTACCGTTTGAGAGTATTTCTAAACTACTTCATGTTTTTAATTTACTTACCGGTTAGTCATGCGGACGCGGCTCCGACATTATTGTAATGCACGCTCGTTTTTCTTCTAGTCTTTAGTTCGTTTTATGTACAGTTAAGTTATTGCCGGTTAAAAGTTGGGTACATTTCCGCATTTTTGAAGCCAGATTGCTCAGTAGTCGGAGAAACACGGAAAAATCAAACGCGCTCAGCGTTTCTCAACTCACTTTCCAGTGAGCAACGCTAGAATTCAATTACATAAAAGTGGCTTTTTCCCACGGCTGAAACAAACAACCCTGTTATTTTTCGTCCTGAATAAATTATGTGTCTGCAGATCGAAGCAGGAACAGTTGAACACATACAGGTTGAGGTAAGTTCTGCTAATAATTCGATCTAGTTAGTCTAGTTATATTATTTCGGTCCTATTGATAAATCCACGGAGTTTTCTTTTTCATTTAATTCCTGGCGAATGTTCAGTGAAAAAGAAAATGAAATTACGTAACCTGTTCACTGCTCTATTTGAAATACCTTCCCCGGGACATAGCACTGAGGGAATTTAACATTTACCCAGTGAAAAGATGGTGTATTTAAAGGATATGATGATGAGGATGATAATGGTGGTCAAGAAGCCTGTTAGAAGCCCCGCATTGTGGGGGCATCTGAACACCGGAACCAAATAAATAAACAATTGAAATCGGCATCGTTCGTCTCGGACACTTTGCAAAGGTTAAACTTTACCTGTTTCCGCTTCTATCATTAAAAACTCCAGGTTCAACTATATTTCTCTGAAATCGTCATTTGCTGCGAAAATTGGCGTTCTAATATACGCAAGTTAATGTACAAGTTGTTATTGTATTGGGCGTTGAAAAAAAAACTAGCCGGTAAGAATTATATGGATCTTGGTATTAGATAAATGCATGTGCGTATTTTTGTACACGTGAAAGCTGTTTTGACGTCAAGTAACAGGGCCTTTCTTTTAATCCTGCATGAGTAATATATGATGGAGCTTCCCCATATCACCGCCAACCAAACCAACCCCGTTCATTTAGTTTATCGCCAACCGTCAGTACTTCCAGTAAGATTGTGTTATGCAAGAGGTTGCAACGACGGTTTTCCGACTCCTGGTGTATCCTGGTAATACTAACTTTAAGAATTCCCATCCTCCTTCTGAACGAGCTGTGGGCTACATAGGTTTCCATTGTATCAACGTTTCTGTGCAATACGGTGTTTCAGTGTGTAAGTGTCGACAAATTATCTTTTTTTTTAATACACCCTTCACGTCACGCTAGAGTGCAGTTTCAAATTTTTGTTTAGGGCCCATGCAGGTTTCATCATCGCACAGCTCAAAACACTGTCAATTAGAAGGGGCGCTCAAGGAAACAACAATATACTAATAAGAGGCAGACCATTTTCGTCTTTAGGGACCGCAATGTAATTACTGATAGAAAGTTTTTTTTTTTTCACAAAAGTTGTTTTTCCATCAAAAGTTCAGGAAGGCTTTTTTAGCATTTATTCCAAGATCCCAACAGTAGCAAGCTAGGATCTGGAGCTGTTACTATTTTTTTGTTTCGTTTTACCTCCCTCCTTGTAAGCTAATTGCCCCACCCGACGCCCCCCCTCCTTCCCATCCCCTCTTCCCCAGTAATAAAATGTTCTCATCGGCCGGTTGTTCGTTTCAAGTGCTGACTGATGATCAGAACTGAGCGCCGGTGGGCCACGTCTTTTTACAACCTAAATGAATACCAAACTTGAATTGGGCTTCAGAACGCTCATCGATGTGCACAGGGTGAGTGAAGCCTTGAGCTAATTCAAATATTGTAGTACATAGGTGAACTGCGTTCAATACGTGACAAAGAAATAAGTGCACTAATCGAGCGTGTGTTTGTTTACTTTTTAACATCGTATGGTACGGTAACAGCATTGACTGTATTTAACTGTACATGTCCTCTAGACATATTTTTGCTGTTTTGTTACCTCAACAGATAGCGCCAACTTAAATAATGCGCGTAACGTATTTGAGATATGAAGTTTTCACAGGAGCGCCGTCGCCATTGTGAACAAGATTTGTATCGAGGGTTTGTTTATTTACATTAGTGAAAGCTGATTCCCTTCGATAAATCATTCGAACGATGTTGCAAGTACAAATAAAGTAGTAAAGTCAGTAAAATGGCTGTCTAGAAGTAAAATATGCTAACATTTCTATGATTATTAACGATCTGACTTCAAATGTTTGCCTTTGCTATAGTTCGTGTTAGTAGCGGTTCATAGTCGTACAATGGTCAAACCTAAACAACTTGTTTAATTTTTTTCTCTCGTGCTAAAGAAGTTGCCCATTTTTTTCTTTCTCGTTTCTAAATCTATTATAACAGCTCTACATCCAGGTTAAACAGTAAACTGTCAATCGACATAACATGGGAGATATCGGCCTCTCGATTTATAGTAAATTTATGTGTCTCGAAACAACGTGGAAGTACACTACAACTTTTCGCTCGTTCATGACCAAAACCTTTTATTTCACTAAAGTATTTGCCATAGAAAGTGAGTAGAGAGATAGCCCTTTAAGGCGGTATTAATAGTTTTTGGTTAAAGCTTATGGTCAGCCGGACGGAAGGATGACAAGATGTCCTTTGATCCGCCATATTGGCTGCCCTTCGAAACCGTCCGAAACCGGCCGTGTTCAGAACTCCCAAAATAAAATTTACCAGAAATTTGAAACATCCATTTCGTAGTTAGGACCCCAAAGCAAGACTACATGCAAAATTTCAGCCAAATCGGTGAGGTACCGTGGCCGCACTTTTTGTATTACTCGAATCTTACAGAGTATGACTCTTAAAAGGCAATTGTTGACATCAGAGCAGTACACAGCAGTCAACACCAACAAATTATCTTACTGTAACACAAGCCAGTTTAAGGGTGTCTCGAAAACTAAGACCTCGAAAACAAAGACCCAAGACCTAAGACCCCGAAAACAAAGACCACCCGTTCGAAATTCAAAAATACAACGTGTAAAGCTTCCTTACCTTTGACACTTTTACCGGCAATAGCCATCTTGGGTCTTCAGGTTTAATAAAATCGACTGAAAGTCTCATGGTGATTCAGTTACGGTATTGTATGCCTTGAATGCCGTTTTCTTTATAACACAAACAAAAATCAGATAGATGATGGGGTGGGAACGTCGACAAGACTGGGGAAATCACATATTTGCATCTATTCCTTCTGTTTTTTTTTTTGTTTCAATCCTCGGTGTGGGGTTTTAGTCACCGCATACAAATTACGAAGTAGAATTCACATTTTTCCATCTTTTTCTTCTTTTATTTTTCGAGTGGGTCTTCGGTCTTCGGGCTTCCTTTTCGAGGGTCTTGACAAGACCTTGACAAGACCTTGACAAGACCTTGACAAGACCTGACAAGACTTGTTATGACATGACGACTTCTGTAAGATTTACCGGGGTGCTTGCAAAGGGCAAAATGAATATTTTATTTATATTTCATCGAAATTTTTTTCTGCAGTAAAAACTATCGGGATAAGAAAGCGACGTTTCGACCGTTCAACGGTCATTATCAAGCAAAGTGAAGATAGAAATTTACATAAGTACTAGTTATATAGTAGAACAAAGAATTGACAAATGTAAAAGTATGAAAATGTTAAAAAGCGGGGTATTAAAAACAATAAAAACATACAAGAATAAAACTATTTAAACTTTTGCACGAATTGAGTCACATTGTACATTAAGACTTGGTCTCAGTTCGTTAATAAAAAAAACATCTCATAGATGAGACAGTCAAACTTGCTGTTGCATTTTTGTGGATGGTAAAATTCGTAGTGAGATCTTTCGGGGTCGAAGAGTGTTTGTCACGGAAATGCTTGCCAATAGAAGAAGACGTGTGTCTATGTTCGTCCACGCATTGATGTAAGTGCCGTCGCGATCGTGTAAAGCCAACATAACCTGCATCGCACAGGTCACATTTAAATTGGTAAACAAGGGATTGTTGGTTTACAAGCGGCGGTTTGGCTTCGCGTAATTTCAGGTGTTGATTGATCTTCTGGCTGACGAACACAGGCTGAATTTCGAACGGGGTCTTAGTTTTCGAGGTCTTAGTTTTCGAGGTCTTAATTTTCGAGGTCACTAAACAGTCAACAGTCATAGACCACCCATACCTTTTTTTCCGTTGGTGTTAGTACGTCATTACGCAAAAAACGGTAGACTGATCCCCACGGCGAAGAGACGAAAAAAATTAAATAAAACAGCAATGAAATTAAAATAAGTACAATATGCATGTAACGGAAACAGACAGTCTACACACACAAGTAACACAATACAAGTAACACAACGCACAAACCGCAGTCGAAACAGACAGAAAACAATCAAAATTGTAAAACTTTAGGATTATTTATCCTTGTGAGTGCTGAAATCTGGATCACGGTCATGAAAAATGACAGAAAATGCTAGCAATTCTTCTTCAAGAAAAACGAAAAAAAAATGCTCGTTTTCCAAAAAAATGCCGAAAAAAATGCTAGCATAATCGAGAAAGGCCTATTCACTTTTCGACGTGTACATTTAGTGCTTTTAACGGTAATATGGAGCAACCCCTCCTCCCCTCCCGAGACGAACATACCCGTCGAGATAAACTGAGAGCGCTAATAAAGTAAACAAGATGGGTGTGGAGGGAGGGGTGAGTTGTCAGTTTTGGACTTATGCAAAGGACACCATTGCATAATAACGAAGCGCGCGAAGTCTAAAAATAGAATGCCAATTATTAAAACCCCGCGAGAGTCACACAACATAAGCGTGTTCTGAGGGGAATAAGAGGAAATTGAACTCCAGATTTTCCATTTAAAACTTGGTTCAGGAGCACGTGCTCACCCGAATGAAAAAGCTTCAAATCTTCCACCTTTCCTTTTTGTTTGTATGAGTTTATTTGAGATATAACGCCAATTGCGCCTTTTGCTATTAATTTTAAAAGTCTTATATAATGCAAATCACGTTACCAGAAGGGATAATGAATATTCAAGATTTGAATAGCACATCATCCCTCCTGTTTACTCAACATTAAGATATGGGACAACCGCCCCAGACTCTCCCAGCCAAGTTAGACTTTGCTTATGAAACTCTTTAATCTCTCTCGTTCTCACCAATTCCTTATCACGCCAATCCTTAATCCTAAAACTCACAACCATTGTTCTGCAAACTTAATGCATCATAACACGATGAAAAATCTACTTTCAGACAGACTACCTAAAACTGAATTAAATCTTAAAACTTATCGCAACAGAAATTGTCAAAATAAAACTTCTTTATCTTTACATTCGAATTCCGTAAAAAAAAACATACTTCGATTTTTTTTCAGAATTTTAGGTCAAGTCCCACCTTAATATTGGTAACAATACCGGAAAACTTCAAATATAAGGACAACCAAAACACTGAACTATTTTGTGTACAAGTCCCCTTCCCCTCCCCCATGTTTCTAAGCTACCTCTTCATGTTTCGGAACACTTAAGATTTTGGTATCATTAAACATGTCAAAGACCATAAGGAAACTATTTAATGTTT
>JAHPZR010033537.1:15000-25000 GCA_019787425.1 Platygyra sinensis | reverse complement strand
AAGCTACCCTGGGAGGGCTAACGTCTCATACGTTTCTTTAGAAACCGCATTGAAGTGTTTGAATGCTAGACAGGGTAGCCCGCCTAACCTAGGGGGGACAGCTCTTTACCCTGTAAACGGTTGGTGCTGGGCTATCCCAGCTACCTGAGGTGAGATAAGCTGCGAAAACATGGCAACGCGAGGTGAGTTTTTTTGTAGTTACCATTAACCAGTGTTATCTGCTGAACAGAATGACAGTCAATCTGAAGAAATCAATGTAATAGATGAGTTTAGGGCAGAGAACAGGCCTGTAACAGTGCAGGAAGCTGAAATAAGATGAAAAAAGTTTCTTTGGTCGGCCATTTTTGTTTGTTGTGATTAGTGGGCGCTCAAAAGATAATTCAAGCAGCCTACTCACTATCCCGGTTAGTTGAGTTGCACGTAAAGGCGGGCTGTGTGTCAACCCTTCTAGCCGGGTAGCCCAGTTAGCCAAGGCACCCTTCCTCCATGTAAACAGGCCCTTAGATTCTCATAATCTTAGCCCTGACTAGAAATAACGGTTGCAGAAATTTCAACAGACAGGGAATTTTTGTTTGAGGACTCTTTTAACTTGTTCTCTTATTTTTAGAGGCAACAGTTTGCGCAGTAATTTTTCACTTATTTGAAGAACTTGTTTTCTTTGATTAGTTGATTTCGGATTCTGGTTTTCGGTTTCTTTCCGGTTCCGGATTCCTGATTTTAGGGTTGCCCGACAATAGTCCGCCCAAACAACAAATGCGTCAAATGCGAATGAACATGAACAGCCAAACGAACGCAAAGGAAACGAAAGCCCGAATCCAACCCAAATCGAACAAACAGACAACTGAGAGTGAAGAAAACAGCTATGCTACATGACGGAAAATAAACGTCTGATCGCAGATTTAGAGAGTAACAAGACTTACATCAAAACACTGTACTCTACTGTACACACGGATATCATATCCGAGCCTCGCGGACATGATATCCTGATCCAACACAATTTTACAATTTTATCGTTGTACCAACGATTGAATACCGAAGAAGCAAAATCAAAGTTCTACATACCAACCAAGCTAATAAAGTTTCCATCGAATCAACTTTATTTGAAAACATTCTAGCTCCTCTTCTTCATACGTATACACTAGCGATCGATTCGGCAACCTTGTGTCTGTTATTTTGTAGTCGTGATGCATCGGAACCAGTAATCGTCTTTTTAGATATTCAAAAGCGTCGAGAGTTTCCGTTTGGGCATTAACACGAAAAAATATTCTTGATATGGACTTTCAGCTTACTTGTAGAAGAGTAAAATCAATCGCTTTTGTGTGTTTACTTTGCGAAACGTTGTGAAACGTTACGAGTGTGACGTCATAAGTTGATCTACTGCTGTTAACTTGCCAACCTCGTTCCCAGGGTCCTCTCTCTACATCGAGATTACTTTCTCGAAGTAGAGAGAGGACCCTGGGAACGAGGTTGTTAAATTGCGGGCTCAACTGGAACCGGTTTCGTTAATGGCGGACGAAAAATTCGTAAGTTTATAGCAGCTTTTTTCTACCTGAACTGTGATTATATTCAATTTTATTCGCATCGAAGAATGTATTACGATCAAATTGGCTATTCTGTTCGAAAAAATGCGGACAAAACTGATGTCAATTTTCGTCGAACTGGCACTTTAATGAGCATGGGGAGCCCCTGTTTTATTTCAAAATTGAAGTTCTCATATGATGAATATTCGGTGGACAAAGTTTGAACGAAAATCTATTGTCACTTTTATTTCAGAGGAATTTCCTTAAAAACTAACAATGTTTGGTGAGTTCACATCAGACAGACTATGCTACTCAAAAAGGTAAAAACATGAGGTCCTACAGAGACCTTTTTGTAGCAAGTTTCCTAGTCCAGTCCCTGAACTCTCCTTTCTTCCCGTCCCGTATAGGGGCTGAACCCGGGCGGGAGAAAGAAGAGTTCAGGAGGGCCCCAGGGGACCTGCTTGGTCGAATCGGGCCCAAAAAAGTTCTGCAGACTCGCAGCGAGCTGGCGAGTCGATCGCGCGCATCAGATGACCAAAAAAGGAAATTTAACATTTTTGCCATGCGCATGCGCATGCTCAGAACGCCGCCATTTTTCCCCCCAAATCGGGGAAAACCATATTTGGAAGTATTTTCCAGATTTGGCTTGCCGCTAGATTTTCTGAATGATAATATAGAAGCAACAATTTCTGCATTCAGATTGATTAAAAACCTGTCAATCAATCCCAAATCAGTGGAATTTTACCACTGCTAAACCACATTCGATTTGTTTGTTTTTTTTGTTTTTCTTTTTATCTCAATATCAAAGATAACTAAAGAAATCTTTGCCAAGATTTGTTGACAATTGAAAACACCGACTCGGACTTCAAAGGGCACGCCCTGCATTATGCAAATGACTACTTGTACGCGTCAGGCATTCCGGTCAAAAATTTTTGCAAAATCGCTCGACATACAGAAACGATATGAAAAAATGTTTGGGAAAAGAGTAATGACGCATACTCGTTGTTGATAAGAGTACAGACCATGATAAACCATATTTCGATTTTTACGTTTTCATGTTTTTTTACGACAATATCAACGTCAAAGAAAATGTTTTCTTTCAGAGCGCGAGCTGAAAAAGGCATTGCGCGACACACTGACGCGAGCTGCGTGGTTGGGACCTAGTAATTTTTGATTGGTTCGTTCTGAGCATGTGCATGCAAGTTATCCTGGACTCTTCTTTCGCCCGTCCGGGTTCAGCCCCTATAAGGAGCGGGAAGAAAGGAGAGTTCAGGGACTGGACTACAAGTTTCCATGATCCTTCGTTGGTGCTTCAATTGATTCATCGCCTTCGGCAAAGTGCGTTTATTAAATACTCTAAATAAATTAGGAAAAAAATGCATCCCTCAAGCTAGATCATACCCTGGGTACCACAGGTTTTTCTTGAGCGGTTTCCGTTGCGGCTTTGCCGCTCGTGCAGTGCCACCGGCCTTCGGCCGCCATTTCCGTCTGCCGCGCGCGAGAAAAACCTCTGGAACCCAGGGTATTTATTTATTTCAATTTAATAGCGTATTTACAAAAGAAAGAGAGGAAAAAAAAGCCATGAGGATAATTTGAAAAAGAGTCGCGTGACCCCATATAAAAAAATAACCTCATAAAAATTATAAAAATTACAATAAACTCACTAAAAACTGTAATAATATTTACAATTTTGTTACAAATCTTTAAACTTGTCAACACTGCATGCCGAACGGACTTCAAGAGGCAAACTGTTCCATTCATCCACAATCCTATAAAAGTAACTATTTTTAAGTATGTTTGTCCTGGCATATTTCTTTTTTAACGATTTAGTATCGAAATGCCTCAGTAAGTAACGGTCCTCTTGGCTATAAAAATCTAAGAATTGAGAGAAGTCAACATCTAAAACGCCATTGAGAGCCTTAAACAAGAAGGTAACATCGACAACGAAACGTCTTTGCTCAAGAGTTAACAGATTGAGTTTATGTAGACGGACATCGTATGGTTCATTCGATTTTTAAATGAACCTAGTTGCTCTACGCCGAATTCTCTCAAGTTTGTTTACGTTTCTCTTGGTGAACGGACACCAGACAACTGAGCAGTATTCCAGAATCGATCTGACAAGGGAGCAGTACAAGGTCTTTAGAGTAGATTAATCCTTGAGATCCATACACGTTCTTTTAATTAAGCCTAACATTCTGTTTGCCTTTGCAGTGATCATATCAGTATGAGAGTTCCAGGATAAACCGTTGTTAGTCAATATTCCTAAATCTTTAAACTCCTTGACCTCCTCGAGAACTGTATCACTCAAATGTACTCTGTTGGGAAAAGGCACTTGTTTTTTAGTTATTCTCGTGATCTTGCATTTTTTGGAGTTGAAATCCGTGAAATCCGGTTGAATCAGGTTGCATTGGCTCCAATGGTAGAGTTTATCCAAATCGTTTTGGAAAAGCATCTGATCACCATCACAGTTTATTACTCTAAACATCTTGCTATCATCAGCATACAAAGCTATTGTGCTTGCAGAACAAACTACATCAGGTAAATCATTAATAAACAAAACAAAATATAGTGGCCCAAGAATAGATCCCTGCGCTACACCAGAGGTGATTTTTGTCAAGAAGTTGAATAACCATCAATGACTCCTCTTTGTCTTCGATTACTAAGGTAGTCTTGACACCAGTTCAACAGCTCCCAAGAAATAACGAAATTACAAAACTTGTGCAGTAAGGCCTGATGGGGAACACGGTCGAAGGCCTTCGAAAAATCGAGGAAAACTACATCAACTTGATGACCCTCATCAAGGGCTTTTGCCCACTTATGATGAGTCAAAATTAGCTAAGAAGCAGTTGATCTTCCTTTGACAAAACCATGCTGCCTATCTGACAGGTAAGCTGAGACATGGGAATAACTTGCTGAGTACACTTTATGCTCTTGACATTTTCCTGGAATGGACAGAAGAGGGATAGATCTGTAGTTATCTACAAGTTCCTTTTCATTTGCTTTATGAACCGGTGATATTTTGGCGAGTTTCCACTATACAGGAACTCTTCCTAAAGAAAAGGATCTATTAAACAAAAGGGCTAGGAGTTTAAATAATTCTTCAGAGCAAACTTTAAGAATACGGGCTGGAATGTTGTCAGCACCGGTTGCCCTGGTGACATCAAGATTTTGTAGGATTCTTTTCACTGCTTGCAGTAGTCTTTAAGCTCAACAACAAGTTCGGATTAACAACATCAATGGGAAATGTTTTTTCAGAAGTTGGGGCGGAATAGACTGTACGAAAAAATTGATTAAACAGTTCCACCTTTCTTGCTGGATTAGTAGAATGCGTTTCGTTGTAATAAACAATTTCTGGAATCCTTTTTTGTTTCGACTTCATTGAATGGAATGACCAGAAAAGTTTAGGATCCGTCTTCAGCTTCATATATAGATTTTTTAGATACTGAGTATAGTTCAAATGGATATGCTTCTTCGTAATTTTCCTCATTTCCTTGAATTTCAAAAATAAGTCAGGCGATCCACTAGCCTTCATTCGCTTCCATAATTTTTTCTTCTTTCTAATTAATTTCATTATCTCATTACTTATCCAAGGAGGTCTTGATCGACGGCGACGTGTAACCTGAGGTATGAATTGATTGATGGCAGAAAATAACATGTCTTGAAACCTAGTCAGGCGGTCCTCAAAAGGGCAGTCAGAAATAACCGATTCCCAAGGTATGTGATGTAGAGTCTCCCGCAAGCCAGTGAAATCCGCTTTCTTGTAACAGTACACTTTCCTCTGCACATTCTTTGCTCTATTGGATTTAGCAACAAGTGTGAAGGTGAGAGGAGAGTGATCAGAATCAAAAGCATTCGGATGAACGGATACATCCCTAACAAGGAATTCGTTATTAGTCAAGACTAAATCCAGAATGTTTCCCTCAGTGATACCTAAACCACGAGTAGGTGACATGTTTTTCTGAATTAAGAAGAAATCACCCAGGATATTGCAGAGCTCCTCCGTACTAGGGTCAGATCTAAATGGACTTCCAGTCAGTGATATTTGGAAAATTGAAGTCACCTGTGACAATAAGGTTTGATAAGCCAGTTCTGGAATATTTATCCAAGAATTATCTTAACTGAAACAAAAAAGTGTCTGCGTCAGAATTAGGAGATCTGTAGAAGGCTGCAGCAACAACACGGATCTTATGGGTCAGGCAGATTTCAAGGGCCAGCATTTCAGCTTCAACTTCCAAGCCAAATCGACGAGAGCAAGGTAGGTGATTTCTGACGGCTAACAACACCGTGCCACCACGTTGAATGTGCCTGTCTTTGCGAAAGATGTTAAAACCATTCCTCAAAAGCTCATGATCACCAAAGTTACTATCGAGTCAAGTCTCAGTGATAGCGACAACATCGAAAGTGTCCACTAAAAGCAGAGCTTGCAAATCAAGAACTTTGTTGCGCAAACTTCTTGCATTTAACACCCAACACTTGGGAAACGAGTCGCGACAGTTCGCTGTGGAGGTCTGACTTTCCTCGTTGGCAGAAACATCAAAGCCATCAGGGCCAAGCGGGGCTTCGAAGAAAGAGTCCGTAAAATTAAACGGATTCGTACAGTCATTGCAGTACCAGTCCTCATCTGAAGAGCTAAGAGCCATGTACAATTTAAGATCCATATTTAAACATTTTATATGATGCCATCTATTACAAATATCACAAGGGATACCCTTCTGATTGGCACGAACTGGTTTTAAACAGAGAGCACAGGGAAACTTCCATACAGGTGCTTTCCTGGATTTGGTCGAATACGTATTTTGCTTTCGTGCTTTGGATTTTTATTGGCAGTCGTGAGTGCAGGGTTCGGATGTACATCACCACAGACCTTGAAATAATTGAGATGGAAACTGGCATCGCAGTTGCTGTAATAGTTTACAGTTGATTTTCCAAATCTCCCTCGATAGCTTCGGCTACAACTTGGTCGATGAAAACATGAATCAAAATGGCCCACATCACAGGCCGCGTGGTCGAATTTCTCAAGCGGGAGCACGTCTGGGTTGCCATCATATGCGTAGGAAAACACCTTCATCGGCGAACTTAAATAATTAGCTGACGGTTTTGTGGTATTTTGCCCGAAATAAGCCAATCGGGGAAGCAAAGAAAGAGTAATAAGTGCGGAGCAACCAAAGATGCGTCCATCTCCCATTATGCAAATTATTCTTCGGTAGCTACTGAGATCATGATCAACGTACTAATAAGTTTTATATATTAAGAACCCAATAACTGTTCTTTTCGAGCAGTTGCTAAGGAAAATTTATTCACATTTAAAAGAGCACTGTCACAGGAGTTTAACTGTTTTCAGTTTCATTGTTGCTGAAATCTTTACATGGTACCTTTACTCGTTCCCAAAATGCTCAAATGGACTAACAGAAACATATCAAACGAAATGGATTGCTGCAGAGATGTCAAGGGAGCTCTAGAATTTGAAAAACCGGCTAGTTTTTCAAATTCAATCCATTTCCATCCTTGCCATGCTAAGTGATAGGCAGCAATAAATGGTCTCGGTGTAGTGATAAAGGTCCTAGGCAACAAAACCGCACCATTAGTTTTGGGTTTCCATTGATGCAGGAACATATTTCGGCATTGTAAAATGGCGCTAAAATACCGTGACAGTGCTCCTTTAACCACATCACTTTTAGTTAATTCAGGGCACATTCCTGTGTTTTAACCAGTAACACCAGTGCTCTGGAAACGAGATTGCCGCATTTCGGTAAGATCAAACAAAGCCACGTTGAGTAAGTTTTTTTCTCTTTCGCATGCTCTTGTTTTGTTTGCTGTTTTTCTCTTAATTGTCTTTTCTTGTACTTCCTTTATTTGCCACTTTTGAAACACAAAGAAAAAAACATCTGAAATGTGAGCGAATTTCCAAAGTATTGAGATGTTTTTATTTTCCTGGCGCAGGCTGACGTAATTAACCGAAGAAGAAATTTCATCTCCTTAGCAACGCGCGCGAGCGCGCGCATCAATTGGTTAATGGGTCCTTAAATTGCACACGCCCAAAACGGAAATTATGATACATTGTTCTTTGATCTTAATTCGAGTAAAAAAATCATAAGAAAGTCAGTTCTTTGCAGGAGTACATGCAGCGTCCCATGAAAAGCGCTTTCATTGATATGAAGGAGTCTTTGAGTCTGGACGGCTTGAAGTGTGACTGGCATGTTATGAGAGCAGCCAACTTCAAACAATAACAACTTGAAACTCTGCCATGCATCATGACTTTGTTGAACCTCACTTGTACTCTCAGTGCCACAACACGCCAAGTTTTCTTTCTACTTGGGTTTGTCTGCAACGTAGCTTATTTCCTCTTAGTAGTTCTCTTATAGAATAAAACTTATTAATGAATTAGAGTTATATGTCATTTCCCAAAACTTTCGATTTCCCGCCCATTTTGTACCACCGCCTTTCACGTGTCACCTGATATTGCTTCATATTGTTTGGCTCATTTGTATGCAAGTGATGTGTGTGGAGGGGGGCGTAGGGGCCTATTAGAAACCGAGAAACCGCTGAAAGAATCGTCGAAAACCGGAATACCGCAAGAACTTTCGTCCAAAACCGAAAGGACCTCACTGAAAAAGCTTTGGTAGGCTCCAGAATCTCGCTTTCTTATATTTAACTTTAATACGTCTAAACTTGTTTTACTTTCCGAAGTTCTTTCTGCGTATTCTCTCGTTAGTAGTGCAGGATTCATCGTAGTCTGAAAATTTGCTTATTTTTGTAAATCGGCCCCACAGACCTAACCAAAGTGAAAATGACGAGAAAAAAATCTTCAATTAGATGATCATAGGTGAGTTTTGTTTAAAAGAAACACCACATCCCGAAGTTGGTTCTTGGTTGCCATTGTCAAATGTTTTATTTGTGTAGGCGCAATAGCAGCAGCATTTTACGACCAATCTTTTTCATTTTACTGCCAAGCAGTCTCCTTTGCTTTTATTCCGCCACGTGAACGGAGCGAGTGAACGCAATCAGTGTATTCCTCCGACGAAAAGTCATCAAGCTATATGAACTCGATGGTCAAGTCTAAGGTCAAAGTCCAGAAGATTTATCCCGGCCGCGTGATATTTGAGAAATAATCTTTCGCTCTGATATTATCTCGAGCTTTTCATAGTCTGGGTGCAGTTGGCAGCCGTTAGGAGGCTGCTTAACCGACTAGGCTTGTCATCCATTCCTCTAAAAGAAAAGGTAGAATGCTATAGAAGTGGTCCCTTGGCCTTACAGCTTTAGCGCGACTGCTGCTTCCTTGGCAAAGTTACAAAGACTAAATTAGAGAAAACCCGCGAACCAAGCAAGACACCAAAACCGAAAAACTGAACCAAAAATTGGCCAAATCCGCAAAACCAAAAAACCCAACGACCCCCTTTGTGTGTGAACGATTAAGGGGGCCGAACACAGTTTTCGCGCGTGCTTTTGCTGATGCAATATTTAGCACATGCATGCACAAGAATTTCAAAACATGCCATCAATAGAGCGATCATTTTATTTACTCAACACCCACACTATCTGTGTTATTTTTCTCTATAATTGAACGCAGTGTATTGATGGCTTTAGTCTTTTATTACAAAGATATGTTAGAAAAGAGAACGATGCAAAGAACCCAGCAATTTTCAGCTTCTGTTTGTTACCGAAGGAACCCAGTTAAATGCAACGCATGCGCAGTTGCTCGAAAAATTGAGACCGATTGCTTCCGCAGAAACATGCCCATTTCTAACGATCCGGTCGTTAGAATTTCAAGAAATTTGGCAGAAAAATAGATCAGAGACCACGTGAATGATCTATCAAAAAAATGTGAATTTTGACATAGGGAATTTTTTATAATACAGAAACGATTAAGGGCGAATTACGAAAATCGCCTATGTCAAAATTTTATTAGAACCGTGTTGACAGAAGGGATTTAATGTCAATTCTAAGTGTGCAAAATATGAAAACAATCTAACGACTGGATTTTTTTAAATAAACAAAAGCCATTATTTAAGCCTTGTTTTTAACCAGCCCCGTTGCCATGGCAACAGCACACACCCTAGTCAAAATGCGAGAATAATATTTCTGTGGTTAACCTTGACTCTTGCCAAAAATGGGCGCCAAAGCATAAATAGTGTAAAAGTTATGTTGAATTAGGCATAGGCACTTGAAAACTGTGTTCGGCCACCTTAAACAAAACTAAGGAGCTCGTTTAACGATTTCTTTTATTTTGGGTTAGCAAGATTTTGCCGACAAACTAATAGGAAAAAGTGTTAAGTTACAAATAGAAAGGGAGCAGGCGACAGCTTCAACTCTTTAAGGATTTGTTTATTCAAAATGGCTTCACTATTTGACGTCTGTTCAGTCGCCCGGGGCGATCTCTTTACTAGTCATAATATTTCGATCTCTGCTACTTTCTGGAATAAATGAAGAGATAAATGTCAAACAATGATTTATTATATGATTCACGAAACAACTTTTTTACA
>JAHPZR010033537.1:0-10000 GCA_019787425.1 Platygyra sinensis | reverse complement strand
TGTGCTGAAAGTTGAATGCGATTGTCTGTCAACCGAAACGCAAACTGCATGTGATAAGTGAGATCTCAAACCAGGTTATTAGCGTACATGAAATGGACATTTCATTCAAAATAACAGCGAAGTAGCTTAATGTATTCATTTAACTGATACTGTTCTGAACCTCTTTAATATCTTGTTGAAGGATTTCCTACTAGTACGAAATATGCAAATTTGTGTAGCTTGTGTTCCTACATAGTAATTGGCTATGCGTATACTACGGTCTGTCAACAATAACGAAGTGAAAACTTACCTCACCTTTGAATATTGTTAGCCGATATCTCTGCTTATCTCTTATAGTGTTAAAACTATTTTCAATCATTGATCTGGAGAAGTAGGCAGGAGTGGGCTACGACTGCATCAAATTTAATTGTATTTGGGGTAAAATTAATGTTTGAATCTTGAAATGTTTTGACACTGGACAAAATCTGTACGTTCCTTTAAGTCAAATTACCAACTCTTCCTGTTGATTGACATCTTTATAACTCTGCTTTAAGAGCTGTAAGTTACCTCTTCAGCCATTACCTTTATAACTTGAATGGACTGGCAAATTGTTGATCCTGATCTTGGCCTTCAAAATTACAATGCAGGGATCTTGGTGGGGACCCGCATTTCGAAATAGCAAAAATATCTGCATACATCCCAGCTATCCAAATTGTGGCTAGACTCCAAATTGTAACAATAAGTGATGCAGTTCTTTTACTTAAAAATCTTGCACAGTTTTGATAAAATGTGAATGACAAATATCCCAAAAATGTTTTAACAGCCCTTGAAGCTCAGTAAAAAGTCTCTTGAGTGTTTTAGCCCGGGTTCCCGAAGTGACGTCACTAGTAGCCCTACCCATAGCCTGCAAACAGGCTCTCCGTATGGGTTATTCCGAGATTTGCTTTCGAATGGCGCGCTGTCAAAAAGCCAGGGGACAAGCGAGGGAGGGAGAGCCTACAATGGTCCTTGTAAGATTTGAGTATTTACGTTCAGATTCTGAACGCAAATTGCTGATTGGCCAATTCGACTCGACACATGTCAAATACTACCATTTGCATTCAACCGTGAAGCGTGAACGTTTTTTCGCGCATGTTTATTTTTCAAACGAAGCTTAGTGTCATGCGACTTCAGGAAGATGGAGGCGCTAAAAGAAAACAAATTTGGACGATCCTATCGCAGTAGAACGTAGGCGGCTCGAGCTTTCGTTTTCAGAGGAGTTATTATTTTTTCTCAATGCGAACGTTTAGCTTGTGAAACGTGACATAGTTACCGCCGTCATCTACTATTACATAAAGACCGAGTTTCATTACGCGAAACGTGACTCTCCCCTTTCAGAATATGGAAGTGTTAACATTGAGGTCAGTTTTTTAGTACAACAATATCAAAATTTCGACTGAAAGAAGGGCTAAAATGGGCTCAAATGTCTGTTAACGTTTTTACCTATACATAACATCCATACGCTGAGTCACGTTTTGCGTAACGAAACTCGGTTGTTATGCAATAATAGATGACACGAGCTGAACGTCATCTCTTCAAAGCATGGCACAATTTAAACAGTGGGATTTGAAAATACAATTTATTGGCAGGGAACACTTTTATAAATCGAGCGGTTTTCTTCCAGCTTTTCGTCCAAATGTTTTCTTCGGAGTTTCTGGATTCGAGTTCATAATATGTAAACAAGCGCACGTGTATCAAAAGTTTCATTTTTTGACAGCAGTCTTGACCTACAAGGTCATTTCCGCATTCGTTGTGATTGGTTCATTTCAATTTGATAAGTCAAGCGGAAAAGGAGGCAGAACCCAAATCGTACAAGGACCATTGCAGGCTCTCCCTCTCTCGCCCGCCCCCTAGCTTTTGACCGCGAAATCTCGAAATATATAAACCCATACGGAGAGCCTGTTTGCAGGCTACCCGACCCAGATCCCACTCTGCGCGGTTGTGAACAAAGAAATTACATGTTCAAGCACTTGTAGGAATGCAGGGATATTATCAATCAAGATAAGTTTTTGCTGTAGCCATCAGAAAAAAAATTAGTAGATTGTAAGGACAAACAATTTTGGAATACTTTTAAAAAAGTGATACTTTTTAAAAAAGCAACAAAGCGGCCACCAGTTTAATTTGTTAACAAGTAGTGCCAGCTCATTTGCAGCCCATTTGAAAGGCTTTTCTGAGCAAAGAAGAATGACATTTTCCTTGCCTTGTGTGCTTTCCTGATATCCTGTGATATTAAGAATCTTTCTGCCCATATCATTCATTGAGTGAAATGTCTGCCAATAAAATTAGCAGGGACTAGCCGCAGGAAGAAGTCCTTCGTAGTCGCAGGGACTAGTCCCCTTGTGACTGTGCAAACCTTAATGACTAAATGTACAGCACATAGATAATCAGTGTCAGTACAGCAAGGTTAGCATTTAATGAGAATGTGGCGCACTATTAATGGGTATGTGAATAGTTGTTTAGCAGAATACAGCCAAGAGCTGTATCAGTATGCATCACACAGCACATGCAAAAAAAACTGCTCATTTAACTTCTTGTTAAGCTTATGGTTTGCAAAATCTCCTAAATTTAGTGTGGTGCCACCTGTTTTATAAGTACAGTATGTTTGTAAATAGGATATGTTTATGTGATACTCCGTTTTCTCATTCTGTTAAAAGAACAGTTTCAATTTTTCATGTAGTTCAGTTGACTTGTAACCACTCAAAAATTATTAATTTCTGAGATTCTGTATAATTTAGCTGACTGTTTCACTTTATGATCACAGTAAGCAAGTGAGAACTTTTTGAGGTATACTGCAATTTGAAGATAGGGATTACTCATTTTTTCTGAAATGAATATTTTATATACTATAAATAATCAGTTTTATTAATAAGTAGACAACATAAAACAAGCCACTGAATTATGTAGAGTACGTGTTATCTAATCAGAGAACACGTCATATTACAATATAATGCTTATAATTATAATGCTAGAGGGTGTACAACATAACACGCTGTGATTGGCTCATAGTTGGGGTCAGATTTTCCAATTATGTCCATGGGCATTACGAGCGATGTTTCCTTATCCCTGGCCACCTGCCAAAAAACAAGCAGAAAATATTAATATTAGCCATGTTGTTTGTCACTATTGCCAAGGATTTTACTTGGAAAATATGTCCCTTAGGGCGCGTTCGTTTGGGATCAATCGGGAATAAGAAAAATTGGAATAACGCGAGTAAGCGTTTGTTTGGGAGGTATTCTCATTCCAGAATACCTGGATTTCTATTCTGGCTATTCTGCTCCCAGGAGCAGAATAGCCGGAATATATTCCGGAATATATTCTTATTCCGGAATATCCCGAACGAACGCGCATTTTGTCATACTTGTTTAGTGTATCTGTAGTCTGTTGTCATAACTGTTGTCATAATTTGTAATACTGTTAGTTTATCAGTGGTCTCTGGTCATTGTTGTCAAATTTAGTTTCTTTAGTTCTCTTTTGTTGTCTTTAGTTGTATTTAGTTGTGCCTCGTTGTATCTATCTCCTGTAAAACATGACCTGCCTAGATTAGCTTAGCTACTCGCGAGCATGTTATAATTTTACTCTTACTGTAAAACTCAATAAAATATATGTATGTATGTACTTGTACAGCTCAAGAATAGACTAAGAGTACTACCTCTTTCACTTAGTCCCTTTGCGTGACGCAAAAGAAAACTTTGCAGAAAATAATGGTCACACAACATCCTGAGGGCAAGAAACATGTCAAATGAGTGTTTGTCACCTCAGGATTTCAGTGTTTTTCCTCAAGTTATTTTTTTACAGTCATATTTGACAGAGTAAGTAGAAGAAGGGCTACTCATAGCCTAGCATAGAGAGGCCTCCAGCAATTATCTCCCAATAATGCCCTTGTGCTTGGAGGAGTAGTTATTAACTAGTGATGTACATAGCAAGTCAATGACAGCAAGCCATGGTAAATCTAGGAGAGGGGGCCTGGGCTCCTCTTTGTATCGTCCTCATTATTGGAGCAAGAATTGGTTTATCCTAATTCTGTCAGGGTCCCTGCCTCCCCTCCCCCAATCTTTAAAACTCCTCTAGATTTTCTAGTGGCAAGCATAGGGAAATGTCAGACTGTGTGATTACATTCCCTTATTCTGTTAATAAGTTTGACCATCACTTGTTAATATTTCATATTATATTGCTGCGTACCATGTAAGCTTCTTTTTTATAATTTTGTAGCTACAATAAAATGTAATGTTTATTTATCCACTTATTTTCATGTCTTTACTAGTGTGATAAACAATTTTGTCATAGTTACAGTACCATCTCCTGGCCTCTATCTCTGCTGCATGTGCAAGTGATTCACACATCCTTCATTCAGGACACATTGCATAGTAGCTAGCTGTGTTTTACCTGAATCATTTTTCATTGCTGTACTTTGTATATTGGAGTTCAGGACACATTTTGGTTCATAGTAGCTAGCTGTGTTTTTACCTGATTGATATTTTCATTGCTGTTCTTTGTATATTGGAGTTCAGGACACATTTGGTTCATAGTAGCTAGCTGTGTTTTTACCTGATTGATATTTTCATTGCTGTTCTTTGTATATTGGAGTTCAGGACACATTTTGGTTCATAGTAGCTAGCTGTGTTTTTACCTGATTGATATTTCATTGCTGTTCTTTGTATATTGGAGTTCAGGACACATTTTGGTTCATAGTAGCTAGCTGTGTTTTTACCTGATTGATATTTTCATTCCTGTTCTTTGTATATTGGAGTTCAGGACACATTTTGGTTCATAGTAGCTAGCTGTGTTTTTACCTGATTGATATTTTCATTGCTGTTCTTTGTATATTGGAGTTCAGGACACATTTTGGTTCATAGTAGCTAGCTGTGTTTTTACCTGATTGATATTTTCATTGCTGTTCTTTGTATATTGGAGTTCAGGACACATTTTGGCTCATAGTAGCTAGCTGTGTTTTTACCTGATTGATATTTTCATTGCTGTTCTTTGTATATTGGAGTTCAGGACACATTTTGGCTCATAGTAGCTAGCTGTGTTTTTACCTGATTGATATTTTCATTCCTGTTTTTTGTATATTGGAGTTCAGGACACATTTTGGCTCATAGTAGCTAGCTGTGTTTTTACCTGATTGATATTTTCATTCCTGTTTTTTGTATATTGGAGTTCAGGACACATTTTGGTTCATAGTAGCTAGCTGTGTTTTTACCTGATTGATATTTTCATTCCTGTCTTTTGTATATTGTAGTTCAGGACACATTTTGGCTCATAGTAGCTAGCTGTGTTTTTACCTGATTGATATTTTCATTGCTGTTCTTTGTATATTGGAGTTCAGGACACATTTTGGTTCATAGTAGCTAGCTGTGTTTTTACCTGATTGATATTTTCATTGCTGTTCTTTGTATATCGGAGTTCAGGACACATTTTGGTTCATAGTAGCTAGCTGTGTTTTTACCTGATTGATATTTTCATTGCTGTTCTTTGTATATTGGAGTTCAGGACACATTTTGGCTCATAGTAGCTAGCTGTGTTTTACCTGATTGATATTTTCATTGCTTGAAGAAATTAACAGTTTTGTCTGATGTATAAGTGAAGTGTTTTTAATTTTTAAAATCAATGTGTATAAAAACACTCCCGGAGCTGGAGTGACGCAATCCCTTTTTTTTCCACTAATGTTCTTGAACCAGCTAAAAGATAATTTAAAACTGATACTGTAAAGCTTAGAAGTGAGGCCATCCCATAAAATCATCCCATAAAATCATCCCCATAAAATGTTTGAATTTCCATCGACTTCACTCTCGTTAAATTGGGTTGGTTGGTTGGGCCAAAGAAAAAGAAAAGAAAATTGAGCAGGGTGACTTAAGTCAGTGACATAATGCTGTTTAATAAAACTATTGTTTCCTAGTTTGCAGTGTTGACAGATATGACATGACAGGCCCGTAACCATGAGGTGTGCACGAGGTGCATTCGCACCCCTCCACAGGCCCCAAAGGTCCACATTTTCATAGTCGATATCCAAGTTAAGGAGTGCAGTCGGTTAAACTGAAGTTCAAAACTTAACAGTGATATTTAAGCAAAATCAAAGAATGTAAAAAGCAGTAATGTATTCACTGGGAAACTAAAACCAGCTGCACTCTAATAGCCCAAGCCATTCAGAACATTTCAATGAGCGCATAGTTGTCAAGTCAACAATATAGCTCAAATTACAGCCCAGGGCCCGGTTGTTCAAAGCGCGATTAACCTAACCCAGGGTTAGCGAGAATTTTGATTTCAGTTTTGTATCTTTTTGGTGGGGTGTTCTATTTATATTGTTTGCCCTTCAGTTTTGAGCCGTAGTAATCTCAAACTACAACAAACATTAGAGGGGGGAGAGGCTTTCAGTTTTTATGAAACGTTCATCTTTCCGTGACTATTTTAAATACCCTTTTTTTGTGGTTAATACAAAACGTATAAATAATGAGTTGATAAAACTGGTTTGAGTTCTGCGCTTTTCAAATGAATCCACTCTCACCGTCACATGCGCAAAAATTTGCAAGGTTGCATCCTTGTGCAAAACAAGAATGGCGGAAAGAAGCCTGGACAGTTTTTCAGGGCAAGGCGTTGTTCAATTCGTAAACGCTGGATTATTCTTGTTATTCAATGAATTCAAAATTGTTTAAGAGATCGGATTCTGCGAATACACTGACTGATTACAAAGCTGACTTACAGCTTATAACTGGTAGTCAAACATAGAAATACGAGCAAACAGTCAGAAATACGGACATAAAGTCAGAAATACGGGAATGAAATCCCCCGACGAGATGAAATTCCAGTTGTTGCATTATTTTCTATGAGTTTCGTTACTTTCGAGTACAACGGTGTGTTATTGCTTCCAAAAGCCATGACAATGCATAGTTAAGAGAATTAACAAATAAATTAATTAATTAATCAAGCTTTGACAACCGGCTTTTTGGCTCTGCACTCTAGATGGGGGAAATGCATTTTGAGGGGCCTGACTGGCTGGAAACTTGTGTGCTTGACGCTAGGAAAATAACTCGACTCATGAATTAGCCCAGAGCAACTCGCTTGCTGTGGGAGAGGAACTTATCACGTGTTCCAAAGAACCGTCGGATCTGCTACAACTGCAAATGAGGACACTCATTGAATTGGGACTTTACACTGTTATTTATATTCTTCTTAACTTCAATTTCGACGTAAATGGAATTACACTGAAAAGAGAACTTTATTTGTAGTATCGAGGAACAGGATAGCATCATCTTAGGTATAATTTCAACTGCATAATGAATAGAGCAAGCCTGAAGAAGCTTAGATTAATGACGATCTCAACAAAACTAGTTTCTAATATGCATCTTCAATCAGAATGTATATTTAAGCAATAGACCACAAGTTTCTATGGTTTATAGCCTGATAAACCACGCGGGATGTTGGTAGAACACGAGAAGAATTTGTAAATCACGAGCCGCAGGCGAGTGATTTACGAATTCTTCGAGTGTTCTACCAACATCCCAAGTGGTTTATCAGCCTATAAACCATAGAAACTTGTGGTCTATTACTTTTATATAATAATTCAGAAGACGCGCGATTTTTCCATGGGTTTACCGGCACAATAAACCATAGCTGATTGACCAATCAGAGCGCGCGCATTGATTTTGTTATTGTATAAGTCCAGCCTTGACAGCTGTGTAAAGTCAGTTGAGCCTTTCTCGCTGAATCGATCAGCGGCAAATACATTTTTCAATTTTGTATTTACAGGAGTATGGTCTAAAGTTTCCTGAAAGTACATTATTTAGTGCACCATTTGTAAAGATTTCCGGGCAAAAGATAACTTCTAGAACACCAAAAATCGTTTTCCTCGTGTAAAACAATTTAGTCAGGTTCACAAAGACATTTGCCCCTGTAGGCTTGCAAATTTCGTTGATTTCAGTAATTTGCAGACGCAAAAACATCTTACACACGGAGAAAAAGATATCATGCATACACACGCCCTAAGTGAAAAATATGCTAGTGCAAGTAAGGGTTAATAAAAAAGTGAGCTGAAAAATCAAATGGTCCACCGCTAACTGAGTAGCTGTGATAAAGCCTGAAAAATATTCAGGCATGAGCGGTTTCGAACCGTTTAAGTTTATCACAACTAATAAAGTTGTGTACCTAACTGCCTTGCGCTTTCTTCTAAATCCTTACAACGCAGATCACATGTATGAATTTCATAGATTGTAGTTCATGGAATGCTTAGTTGTCAATTGAGGATATCACAACGGATATTATTAAGTGCACACTACTGTTAACCGACTTTATCAGTCTTGTCTAGCTCAGTTCCTTCATTTATTAATACAATTAATGCAAATTCTGTTGTTTGCTTTCAAAGTAAGACTGAAGGGTAAGGAATATGAATCCCTTAAGCTTCCGTGAAAACAAATATTACACCAATACAGCTTTTTTTTATAACTTCCAATTCTCGGAAAACTGTTCCCAATTTCCCGGAATCCACAATGAGACGCGAGGAAAAGGTCGCGGGCAGCGCATAAATCAATCTGTCTGACAATTGTTCGTTAGCCTGATGCAGTTGACCGTTTATAATTAAACAAATCAGGTCATTCAAGTGAAGTCATTTTTGTAAGAATTTTGTAAGGCGAGTTAATTTTAGAGGGTTACAACATATTCTTCCCTGGCGATCAACAAACGGACAAACTGACTTGTCACGTGATCTTTATTACGTCAGCTGAGTGAATTAGGGGAATTCCCGTGTCAAGTGAGCTCAAAGTGATCCAATGTCGTCTTTTGGAGGGACGTGCCGCGTAAACTCTATGTGACGCGGTCTTCACGTGAGGCGATGAATGTAAAGAAAAACGGCGGACTTTTATTGTGAAATAAGCAGTCTGCTGGTTAAACCGAAGGACCATTATGCCAATTGTTCTGCCATCGTGTCTATCCACCTTTTTTGTTATTATGCTGTATTTATTCTAATCTAAAATATATCTTACACTTATAGACTGAGAGTTAACAGAATTATTGTGGGAGTGAGGCGTTAATCGCAAGATAAAAATAGGTCCGCATCTGCGCCTGCGTACTTGTGTGTGCGTATTGAATTTTACGGGTCGAGGAAATTAAGCTGAGCTGCTCAATGGGAACGGGCTTCTTTAACGGGAGAGGATGCTGTTCCATACCCTTCTTCCTCGCCTTTCTTGCCCTAGCACTTCCCCGTTTACACCTGCAATAAGTGCAGAGCCAAAAAGCCGGTTGTCAAAGCTTGATTAATTAATTAATTTATTTGTTAATTCTCTTAACTATGCATTGTCATGGCTTTTGGAAGCAATAACACACCGTTGTACTCGAAAGTAACGAAACTCATAGAAAATAATGCAACAACTGGAATTTCATCTCGTCGGGGATTTCATTCCCGTATTCTGACTTTATGTCCGTATTTCTGACTGTTTGCTCGTATTTCTATGTTTGACTACCAGTTATAAGCTGTAAGTCAGCTTTGTAATCAGTCAGTGTATTCGCAGAATCCGATCTCTTAAACAATTTTGAATTCATTGAATACAAGAATAATCCAGCGTTTACGAATTGAACAACGCCTTGCCCTGAAAAAACTGTCCAGGCTTCTTTCCGCCATTCTTGTTTTGCACAGGATGCAACCTTGCAAATTTTTTGCGCATGTGACGGTGAGAGTGGATTCATTTGAAAAGCGCAGAAACTCAAACCAGTTTTATCAACTCATTATTTATACGTTTTGTATTAACCACAAAAAAAGGGTATTTAAAATAGTCACGGAAAGATGAACGTTTCATAAAAACTGAAAGCCTCTCCCCCCTCTAATGTTTGTTGTAGTTTGAGATTACACGCTCAAACTGAAGGGCAAACAATATAAATAGAACACCCACACCAAAAGATACAAAACTGAAATCAAAATTCTCGCTAACCCTGGGTTAGGTTAATCGCGCTTTGAACAACCGGCCCTGGGCTGTAATTTGAGCTATATTGTTGACTT
>JAHPZR010033535.1:5000-11515 GCA_019787425.1 Platygyra sinensis | reverse complement strand
ATTATTCTTCCTTTTCTTTTAGCATGAGAACATGAAGGATTGAGGCACTTTACACCTCTCGTCTCAGTATTGCTCATGTTTCAGAAAAAGCAGACAGTCTAGTAGAAAGTCTATTTGTTTGCTATATATGTACACTTTTCAGTAGACTGTCAATATTATTGGCAATTTACCACAATGCCAGACTATTAAGAGTAGCTTTGGAATGTATTACGTGGCAAGTTAATCTGAGTGTGATCACGTAGTACTCACCCACACATCCCATAATGCATAAGGCACATTTTCAATTGACGTCACAGTCGATATCAAAGGTGTTCGGAAATAATAAAATTTGCATCCTTTTAAAAACAGCTGACCTGACGCTTCATATAAGAGATTTCGTTAAAACGATCTATTTTTTAAGTTGTCCGTGTCTTAATTATACTGTGATCACATGTGCAGTAAAAGGTAGAAAAAAAGTTTGGGTGCCAAGATCCACTGGCATGAGAATCGTATGTTCTAACTGTATATTTAATAGTCTCCTCTGAAAAGTGAAGGCTCATTCTGGTATTCAGGAAAGCTACCACTTAAAAGACATTAGTTCCCAAGTGGTTCATCAACAACAAAAGAAAACTCGAACAAAACCATTTTCCCTTTGGTTTTGATGTCAGTCCAACACATGGAAAGTGAAACCATTCAATAGGACACTAAAAGAGAGAGAAAGTTGATGCCATTAACTGCTGTGCCGAAATACTCACACACGTCATTGTTTCAAACAAATGTCGCAGATTTATGACACACAGTAATTATTAATTCAACTCCAGTATGTCTGCCTACAAACAATAACAGCACTGAGATATGTTCATCCCTCACATGAAAGACAGAAAGTCATACAAAGTGTCCTGTGTGAAGGCCAAAACGGGCGACTTTAGGATAAGGAATGGCATGCCTACCTCTGTGTTATCACAGCCAATCATTTCACCATATGATACCTGAATGAAAATAAAACAACCCTCAGACTACAAACCACCAGCACTGGTCTCTAGCACTTTCAGCTATTATACCTTGATGGATCCATACTAACACCATTATCATCTGTACCAATGCTGTCAAAATAATGCCAAAGTATTGCTGTTCACATTAGGGCCATTTATACGAGGAAAAAAAGCCGCAGATTACACAAGCCGTGGCTTACATAAGACGCGAACTTACTGTATAAACGGTACATTTTAACCAGTTCACGTCTTACATAAGTCGCGGCTTGCGCTAGACTTAAATAAGCCGTGAAACCACCCGTATAAATGGTATCGCGTCTTGTTTGCGGCTTACGTAACAGTACACGCGAACTTTCTCTGCGCAAGCGCTCAAGGTTTTCCCTCGCTCGAGAAAGAGCTCTCGCACTTCTGCGATTGCTATGACAACCAACATAAAAACGAGGCCTATGCCACGAATAAGCCGTGAACCATTAGATTTATACATGTACGAGCACTTCGCGTCTTATATAAGCCGCGCTCGTATTAATGGTCCAGTTCTCGTCTTCTGTTATCCGCGTATAAGGGGCCCTACTGTGATATTTATTTGTGCATCACTTACCTGATGACACAAGCAGTATGTTGGTTCATTGGGATCAACAGGCATATCAAGCACTTGAACCTCAGGGGCCAGAAGAGAAACAGCAATAGCAAGAGATTTGGGACCTTCAGACTCCACTCTAAAACATAAATGACTTATCGTAATGACTGGTTATAATTTACTGAATACTGGAAGAACTGCCAACATCCACTGAAGCCAACTTTTCACCAGGAAAAAGAGTGACTGAATTAACCACATTCATATGAAACTCAGTAAATTTGCAGAACCGACTGAGTGAGTTCTTAGAATGCAATTTTGCATAATACTTAATATAAAAATGTACTTTGCAGATACAGTGGACATCACGTTAAGAAGTTGCAGGGTTTTCAAATTTAGCCGGCGCCCGGCGCAAGTCGCCGGCTACTTCAAGCATTTGCGCCGGGTACTTTTCGTATTCCAAAAAGTAATAGTGATCTTCGAGGAAATAAATAAACGCCAAGTGATGAAAATAATTATTAAACAGTGCGGCTATTACATGTACCTTTTGATCTTCGAAGCGAGAGCTTTTTAGCGGGAAAGTCTACTCGTGTGCACAGACTGTCGTTTGAGCGTGCATGTATCGGCGCAATGGCAGATTTGTTCTCACGTGAAAGTTTCAACATAAAGCGGAGGCAGTAAACGATGTTGTCTTTCCTTTCAACTGCCGAGAAGTCTCGAAGACAAACAGGTAACAATAATTTTAGGAATAAGACTTTAAAATATAACGTGTTGTTCAAGTTCTGAAAGTAACGATAAAACAATATGGGGAAGTGACCACAGTATCCGTGAAGTAGCGGCATCCGCGTGGTCAATGCAAAGGCAGTCTTCCTCTTGAAATGTTACTAATTATGGTCTTGACTGCACCAAATGTATTTTCAAGGAAAGGCTAAAAGAAGTCTTAACAATAAAAGCCTTCAACAGCGCAAGTGTTGAGAATTTCAGACAAACGAAGCTGCAAATTGCAGCGCAGCGACACCGCAACGAGTCGAAGTAGAAACAAAACCGCTGACTTTGTTGTGATAACACTTCATGTATGTAAAAGGAAAGATATCAAGGGAAGTGTCGCTTCATGGTAAATCAATATTACGTTAATTCCGTTGATTCATCTGCAGCTCTCTTTCATTAAGAAAGCAAAAACGATCTTGAGCTGGAACTGAAGGAAAATGCATTTTTGAGGGTTGAAACTACATAAATGTTTTCTCTAAAACTGAATTCAACGAAAATGTATTCATTTTGTAAACTTCACTGGTATTGCGTGTAAAGAACAAACAGTAAAAATTGCCATTGCATGTTAACATGACTTGGGACTAAACAATTACAATTTTTTGCTTCAAGCAGATTTTGTCGAATGTCTGCCAATATTTTGTAGCTACATTTTGCTACGAAACACAAAAAAAACTGTTTATCTTTTGCTTACGCAACTGACTTGAAATGCTACTGTGTTACAGTTCAGTTTTATGTTGCACTTCAATTGGAGGTACAAGAAGTCGATGTAATAAGTACTGTACCCTGCAAATGTAAAAGCATACCGTACCATTTTTGTAACACTTTGAAAACAACTAATTTTACAAAGTTTTTCAGCACTAACCCTTGTTAATAAGTGAACAGTGGCATTCAACAAAATCAGTTAGAGGTGCAAAAAATGCACGAGAATAAACAGTTTTTTTGTGTTTCGTAGCAAAATGTAGCTACAAAATATTGGCAGACATTCGACAAAATCTGCTTGAAGCAAAAAATTGTAATTGTTTAGTCCCAAGTCATGTTAACATGCAATGGCAATTTTTACTGTTTGTTCTTTACACGCAATACCAGTGAAGTTTACAAAATGAATACATTTTCGTTGAATTCAGTTTTAGAGAAAACATTTATGTAGTTTCAACCCTCAAAAATGCATTTTCCTTCAGTTCCAGCTCAAGATCGTTTTTGCTTTCTTAATGAAAGAGAGCTGCAGATGAATCAACGGAATTAACGTAATATTGATTTACCATGAAGCGACACTTCCCTTGATATCTTTCCTTTTACATACATGAAGTGTTATCACAACAAAGTCAGCGGTTTTGTTTCTACTTCGACTCGTTGCGGTGTCGCTGCGCTGCAATTTGCAGCTTCGTTTGTCTGAAATTCTCAACACTTGCGCTGTTGAAGGCTTTTATTGTTAAGACTTCTTTTAGCCTTTCCTTGAAAATACATTTGGTGCAGTCAAGACCATAATTAGTAACATTTCAAGAGGAAGACTGCCTTTGCATTGACCACGCGGATGCCGCTACTTCACGGATACTGTGGTCACTTCCCCATATTGTTTTATCGTTACTTTCAGAACTTGAACAACACGTTATATTTTAAAGTCTTATTCCTAAAATTATTGTTACCTGTTTGTCTTCGAGACTTCTCGGCAGTTGAAAGGAAAGACAACATCGTTTACTGCCTCCGCTTTATGTTGAAACTTTCACGTGAGAACAAATCTGCCATTGCGCCGATACATGCACGCTCAAACGACAGTCTGTGCACACGAGTAGACTTTCCCGCTAAAAAAGCTCTCGCTTCGAAGATCAAAAGGTACATGTAATAGCCGCACTGTTTAATAATTATTTTCATCACTTGGCGTTTATTTATTTCCTCGAAGATCACTATTACTTTTTGGAATACGAAAAGTACCCGGCGCAAATGCTTGAAGTAGCCGGCGACTTGCGCCGGGCGCCGGCTAAATTTGAAAACCCTGCAACTTCTTAACGTGATGTCCACTGTATCTGCAAAGTACATTTTTATATTAAGTATTATGCAAAATTGCATTCTAAGAACTCACTCAGTCGGTTCTGCAAATTTACTGAGTTTCATATGAATGTGGTTAATTCAGTCACTCTTTTTCCTGGTGAAAAGTTGGCTTCAGTGGATGTTGGCAGTTCTTCCAGTATTCAGTAAATTATAACCAGTCATTACGATAAGTCATTTATGTTTTAGAGTGGAGTCTGAAGGTCCCAAATCTCTTGCTATTGCTGTTTCTCTTCTGGCCCCTGAGGTTCAAGTGCTTGATATGCCTGTTGATCCCAATGAACCAACATACTGCTTGTGTCATCAGGTAAGTGATGCACAAATAAATATCACAGTAGGGCCCCTTATACGCGGATAACAGAAGACGAGAACTGGACCATTAATACGAGCGCGGCTTATATAAGACGCGAAGTGCTCGTACATGTATAAATCTAATGGTTCACGGCTTATTCGTGGCATAGGCCTCGTTTTTATGTTGGTTGTCATAGCAATCGCAGAAGTGCGAGAGCTCTTTCTCGAGCGAGGGAAAACCTTGAGCGCTTGCGCAGAGAAAGTTCGCGTGTACTGTTACGTAAGCCGCAAACAAGACGCGATACCATTTATACGGGTGGTTTCACGGCTTATTTAAGTCTAGCGCAAGCCGCGACTTATGTAAGACGTGAACTGGTTAAAATGTACCGTTTATACAGTAAGTTCGCGTCTTATGTAAGCCACGGCTTGTGTAATCTGCGGCTTTTTTTCCTCGTATAAATGGCCCTAATGTGAACAGCAATACTTTGGCATTATTTTGACAGCATTGGTACAGATGATAATGGTGTTAGTATGGATCCATCAAGGTATAATAGCTGAAAGTGCTAGAGACCAGTGCTGGTGGTTTGTAGTCTGAGGGTTGTTTTATTTTCATTCAGGTATCATATGGTGAAATGATTGGCTGTGATAACACAGAGGTAGGCATGCCATTCCTTATCCTAAAGTCGCCCGTTTTGGCCTTCACACAGGACACTTTGTATGACTTTCTGTCTTTCATGTGAGGGATGAACATATCTCAGTGCTGTTATTGTTTGTAGGCAGACATACTGGAGTTGAATTAATAATTACTGTGTGTCATAAATCTGCGACATTTGTTTGAAACAATGACGTGTGTGAGTATTTCGGCACAGCAGTTAATGGCATCAACTTTCTCTCTCTTTTAGTGTCCTATTGAATGGTTTCACTTTCCATGTGTTGGACTGACATCAAAACCAAAGGGAAAATGGTTTGTTCGAGTTTCTTTTGTTGTTGATGAACCACTTGGGAACTAATGTCTTTTAAGTGGTAGCTTTCCTGAATACCAGAATGAGCCTTCACTTTTCAGAGGAGACTATTAAATATACAGTTAGAACATACGATTCTCATGCCAGTGGATCTTGGCACCCAAACTTTTTTTCTACCTTTTACTGCACATGTGATCACAGTATAATTAAGACACGGACAACTTTAAAAAATAGATCGTTTTAACGAAATCTCTTATATGAAAGCGTAGGTCAGCTGTTTTTAAAAGGATGCAAATTTTATTATTTCCGAACACCTTTGATATCGACTGTGACGTCAATTGAAAATGTGCCTTATGCATTATGGGATGTGTGGGTGAGTACTACGTGATCACACTCAGATTAACTTGCCACGTAATACATTCCAAAGCTACTCTTAATAGTCTGGCATTGTGGTAAATTGCCAATAATATTGACAGTCTACTGAAAAGTGTACATATATAGCAAACAAATAGACTTTCTACTAGACTGTCTGCTTTTTCTGAAACATGAGCAATACTGAGCGAGAGGTGTAAAGTGCCTCAATCCTTCATGTTCTCATGCTAAAAGAAAAGGAAGAATAATTAACAATTATTCTTAGAAATCGAGGTAAATATTCTGCCACTATTCACCGAGATTGAGAAGAATAATTGGTTTAGTATATACACAGGAAGTGATCTCAACAACATCAGAAGGAAACCATTAAAAATCGATTTAATTGACCTCTCAATTCATGCTCGGAAACGTGCAAGCTGTACAAAGCATGCGCGAATTCGCGAAACTATTTACAGAATCTTTGAACATGGAAAATCTATAGTTAATCTTCGAAAAAACCTCGTGACAGTCTGAATTAAATCAGTGTGAATCAAA
>JAHPZR010033534.1:20000-29916 GCA_019787425.1 Platygyra sinensis | reverse complement strand
CTCATTTAATCAAGGCATCCTGATTTTCAAAATTTTCCGGAGGAAGCTCCCCATTCCTCTCTGCAGAAGGGGCAGGGGTACTCCCCCCACTCCACAAGGCTGCCGTTATCGCGACAAGATAGTGCTCCGGCTACTTTACAATTTCCTCCTGCTACTTTTTTTCAATTTGAAAACCCTGAAGTTGACCTGTAAATTTTATGGAATTGCCTTTAATTGTAGAAAGATTTTATTTTATTACAAGATAATCAGCATATAAATAATTGACTTTATAATAGTGATTAAATAATGAAAAATAATATACACATACAGTGTGCAGATAAGCTAGTGTCCATATCAAGAACATGTAAGTCATTTGGTTTTAATCTTACAACTAAGAAGTGTTTAAATTCTCAAAGATAAGAAAAATTTAATATTCAAACGTTAAATAAGCCAGTGTCAAGCACAAATTTTAACTCTAAAAATTTAATAGTTTAATACTAACTGTCACTACACCAATACTTCATTTCTTAAATTTAATGAGCTGGTACACTTACTTTTTCTTTTTTCTTGCCGACTCCTCAGCATCTTTTTGTTTTCTTCTTCCACCTCCTTTACTTCTTCCACCTAGAACATGAAATGCTGTGATAGATATGCATGTACAAGTACTGTAACCTATCTGTCAACAGCTATGTTACTGGAAAAGGTTACAAACCACGGGTCAGCTTACTCACAATGTTTAGGTAGGTAATCTTTATAGGTAATCTTCATTTAAACAAGGTTAAAAATTTGCCAGCTAAAACTACTCACATATTTAACTAATAATTAAAATAATTAAATAAAAAAGCTGCTTTCCATGAATGTCGTGCATTATACATCTCTTTTGAGTAGGTGTTTAAACTGCCTTGGGACTCTGCTTCCTTTAAGTCACAGGGAAGACTATTCCAGGTACCAGATATTTAAAAGGTAATAATTTCAAGAGCTCTGACTATGTGGAGGATGAGGGTGTTAGCAAATTATGTGGATCTGCAACCTTATTCCCAGTGTCTCTCATCTTACTGCCCCCTGGAGCATGCAAAGAAAGACCCTCCAGGGGAGGGACCTCTGATCCAGGAGGCAGTAAGATGAGAGACACTGGGAACAAGGTTGGCAGATCTGCACCACTGCATAATGTCAGATGTCCTATCATGGCATCCTTGAGCATCGGAAATTCATAGTTTGTCCCAGGGAAGGGTACCCTGCTATAGACTCACACCTTAAGGACCCGTAAAAGTGTGCCTTCAGAACCCAAACAACCTTCAACTTTGATATAACCTGCTCCAGGAAACATTTTAAGAAGGCTATATTATGCAAAGAAGGATGAAAGAAAAGCTAATTAAAAACAATATACAATTAGAGCTAAACTAAACAATCTTGACAACATTACTTGACTTGCTCCTGCGCTTTGGTGTTGGTGATTCACCTGCAATAAATGAAAATTTAATAGTTTAGTTGTCATAAAAAAACGAGGAGCAAAATATGTGTATTACGACAGTTTAATATGATAACAACAATCTCACATGTGCAGGCATGCTATACAGGTGTACACAAAATTAATAACAATTACATAGTTAGTTACACTAATGCTTATGCTAACCAGTAATGCAACTTACAAATTAACATTACATTCGCAGTCAACTAGATCTAATTAAGGGTATGGTTGATAACACTTTTTACTCATATTTACAAGTAGCAGATACATTTAAATGTATCATTATATGTACTAGGTTTGTCCATTGCCAGCAACTTAACTTAGACTTTTTTAATATTCACTTTAAAGTTAGTTTAAAGTTGAGCTGTTAACTTTGATGCTGATCATAAACAAAAACGATAAAAATGATACCCAGTATTTTAATTGGCTAGTTCACTTTGTTTATATTGAGAAATTCATGATTACGATAAGAAGTTCCAAACCAGTAGGCCTCCTTTTTGCTCTCATTGAGTTTAAGCCCTGAACATTCATCATAATGTGTTCAATACGGAACTAAGTGAGTCATAAGATTCCTAACCATGTAAAAGGTTTGTTCAGTCATCCCCAAAGGCAAAACAATTGATTTTTTTGTCTTCTTCTGCTATGCCTTTATACATTGTACATGTACAGGTACATGTACAATGTATGCCTTCAATGACAGGGAAAACAGCACAATTCAAGAGCATCAAAAGACTTAATCAGAAGTAGCTTTCTTATTATCTACTGTACTAACAGCTTTTTCTCAGAAATTTTGCAATAAACTAGCAAAGAAAATCATACTGTGATGAACTAAGTCATTCAAAATAAACTCAGTCAAATGAGCAAAAAACTAAAAACATCTTACTTTCATAATCTGAGAATCCAGCTTCTTTAGCATGTTGTTCCTTGAGGTCTGATTCGAATCTGGCCAAGTCAGCATCCAATTTCCGTATGTGCTTATCAACCTTGAGGAAATAAAAAAATATATTACCACTAGGAATACAACACCTAAGAAGTGACTAAAATATACTGAGATTATTATTACCTGCTAACTGAAAATGTTTGTTGAAATCAAGTTCATGGGAAGTTCGACATCTGAACCAATTCAATAATGTTGTCTTGCAGTTACATGTATTAATTGATTAATACAGTTTGATTTATTCTGTCCCTTTTCACATCTTCTCTTGTATTTTTCACACGATGACTTTGTATTGTGCTTGGTTGCCGTTTACTATGCGTACAAGAGTTTGGCATTTATCAGTGCTGATTGAAATATGATTTTATCACCTATTCTCCTACTCATTAATTAATTATTCAAAAGGTAATCAACAAACTAGAATGTCAATTTTCTCACATGCTTGTGGTTTGAAACCCCGACGGAAAGATATACTATCTATGAGTTTCATGCGATATCAAATCCTTGAGTTTGATAAAGCATCAAACCCTAGAATTTGATAAAGCATCGAACTCTAGTGAACTCATTTCTTAATATTATTTGAATATTACTAAACACATATTTGAATACTTAAGAGTGTGTCCATGAGAAAACCAGGCAGAGCCAGGCAGGAGGTGATACAGCTCAAATCACCGATTTTGCTCAAACTTGCAGATATTTGCCATTAATTAAGGACGGTGCCTACTTTTGTTCGTGCGCACATGTTCTGCGCATCACGCAAGCCATGGTTTAAGCGAGCACGTGCTGGGGTTGACATTGCCGCAATCAACTACGCCACCAAGTACACGACTAATTGAAGCAAAATTTTCCTACTGTGACCATATCAATTTTAATGAACCCAGGAACACCAGAAGAGCAGCATTGCCTGATTTCATACCGTGAGGGACTAGGTACGAGTCTGCAAATTATGGGATTAGCAACTATTGATCCCCATAGTCAGAAAGAGCACACCGAGATTCATAAAATCCCCAAGTTTGGTGTTAATCAGGCTAGTCTTGACTGAGATACAGGCATTTTAAAACGTAAAAAAATTACAAAGAAATGTATGGAAAACCGGACAAATGCGGACAAAAGTCCGGATTTGGCCGGTTTTCCATACATTTCTTTGTAATTTTTTTACGTTTTAAAATGCCTGTATCTCAGTCAAGACTAGCCTGATTAACACCAAACTTGGGGATTTTATGAATCTTGGTGTGCTCTTTCTGACTATGGGGATCAATAGTCGCTAATCCCATAATTAACAGACTCGTACCTAGTCCCTCACGGTATGAAATCAGGCAATATCACTAACCATTAACTGTTTACGTCTTCCAGCTGAAAATCAAGCTGTCATCTTTCGAAAATTATACTGAAATCCAACTGTAAACATGTACCTGCAGATGGCGTATTGCGAGTGCAAAAACGCATATGTCTTACTTACTGGGGAGGTGTCAGGAAAAAATGTAACGGGCACCGTAAAAGTTTTCAAAAAAGCTCAATAACTTTAAAAAACGCGTGGTTAGCCCTACATTTTTTTTTGCCAAATGGAAGTGGAAAGCCTATTCAACATGTGATTAGTTTGTGGTTGTGAGCAAAAGGTATTTAGACTGTATTTTAGCTGAACCACAGGAAGGCTGTCAGAGACGCTAAAAGAGCTGTTGTAACGATTTTGGCAGGAAAAATGTACCAAAAATAATTTTAATGTTACCATTTGCCATGTAGTTTAAAGATCTTTTAAAATGTGTTTGCCTTTCTGTATGTAAAGGCGAATTCTAAGGAAATCTGCGAGGAAATATCTTTTCCCTCTTTTTCTAGAAAAATGCTGGTGTCAGCATTTTTTGTTGAGAATCAAGGCTAATTATCTCGAAAATATGCGTGGCTACCCCTATTTTTCTTTTTGAATTCTAATAGCCCTTGCAAAGATCTACTTTTTCCGTGTGGTCCTATCTGGCGCAAAAACCTTTGTATTTAGTAGGCACCGTCCTTAACCCTTTAATGCCCAGTAGTGACTTATAGATTTTACTCTGTCTAACGCCAGACGATTTTACTCGTCAAAGGGAGACCCCTTGGGCACTAAAGGGTTAAAGGCTATTCGCAACACTACAAAATATGCACCTTACTTAAGATGGAGCTGCGGAGAGAAATCAAATTGTCTGGTTCAAATGCATATCTGTGCTTTGAAACTAATAAAAGTTAAACATGATCCAGCGGATTTCATTTTCACATGGCCTTTCTCGTTTTAGAAATACTAAATCAAAAACAGCTAATTAAATATGCATAAATTAGTGACAAAGGCCATTTTTGAAGGGGGACCCCTAACTTGAAGAGGATAAAATATTTTAACCTAAGTTTTTGCCATAATCATTTACTCGCCAAACCCACCATTTGTGCCGAGTTTGAGCGAAATCAGTGATTTGAGCTGTATCACCTCCTGCCTGGTTTTCTCATGGACACACTCTCAAAACAAACACAACAACATGAACAAACAACCGTTGTTAACACCTTTTTAAACCGCGCAGCCAAAGGCTGGGCGGTTTCTCGGTCTGCCTTCGGTTTATTTATTTATTTTTTAAACCGCGCAGCCGAAGGCTGGGCGGTTTCTTGCTCTGCCTTCGGTTTATTTATTTATTTATTTATTTTTTTAGTTTTGTCAGTGAGTAGACCCAAACTCCGACTCACTCGGCCAATTGTTCCCACTCGGATGACGTCATCATCAGCCAATTACAGGCCATTTCTCAGCTCTTTTCCTCATATCCCCCCTCAGGAGCATTTTGTCAAGTTAGCAAATTAACTATTGAGATAGAACATGGCCGTCTGTGAGATATGTTTATTTGGTCAAAATTGGACCAAACTCCGTTGGGGATGCACATCAGGACATTTGCAAGGATAAAGAATGTAACTTAGGACCAGTTGCTGGCTACTAAGGCTGAAATTATCCAGAGTTGAGCTGTGTTTTCGTTTTGCGTGCGAAACAGAAGATTTTGTAATCTGGAATTTTTGTTTCTGTTCACTTTCGAAGGGAATATTCAATGCGCTATAAAGGTATTGCGGCTGGCCATGGAATACGATGACGGTGATAAATGTAAGATCGTGTTTACTTCGCCAGAAGCAATGGTGGAATTTTCTGAGGAAAAAAAGTTAAAACTCAGCCTTAGTGCTTGTAAATTTATATTCGTTTGAAAGGTCAAGGTATTTTTTCCTTAGACGTAAACAAACCTCTCCCATTACAACACGCTATGCAAAGAATATTATCATTGAATCACGCAACTTGTACTGTTCATTTTGGCTGGGGGATCGATCACGCAACTTATGATCTGTTGACCCGTCAATATACTAAAAATCCAGAGCTTTGTAGTGTGCGCTGTGGAGATGAATTTGGCTTGGAATTTTACTGGAACGGAGCACTTAACCCTGTACTATGGTTCTGTGGAGGAATTGGGGCGGCTGGCATCTTTTTTTCGCTTCAAGAAGGAGTGACTTTAAAACCGAGTATGTAGCTTTTACTCTTCTTACGAGAGGAAACTCAGAAAACGATACATCGCTTAAAATGTTTCAAACCGCACTGAAATGCAAGATGACTATAAACAAGACAACAAGGCATTGAGGTCAGTTACTTTTATTACACTGAAAATTTACTAAAATTTAGCCTAAAATGTCTATTGACGTTTGTCGCGTGTCATTGCTGATGTTATTAAAAAGCTGTATGTTCACCTCGTTAGAACCTCTCAAGTGTGGTCTACTCATCAAGCTTATTTAAGCGATATGGCAGAGGCTGTACAACGTCGGGCGACTAAGCTCATGGTTGGGAATAGGATTTCTTACAAAGAACGTTTGAACAAGACTGGTCTAATGTAGCTATCTTCTAGACGAATCTATTTACTCTTCATTTTTTTTTCATTCAAATGCCTGCACAGTTATTATGGACTCGATGTCTCTAATTATCTGCAGTTTTATAATTCTGAGCATGAACCCGATATTTTGAGGAACACTGAACTAACTTTTAAAACTAACTATGCAAGAACAGAATTATTTAGGTCGTCTTTTTTTCCTGGAGTTGCTCGTCTTTGGAAAAATTTACCTATATCAATTAGGAAGAGGGAATCACAAATCAATGTTCAAAAAAGACCTAAGACTCTACTGTTTTGCTACTGATAGCAGAGATTTAATGTAATTGTTATTTAATTTCAGTCAGCATTATTTCTGTAACACATAATATTTTACTTTGGTATATACACACTCAGTGATCTTGGTGTTTTAAGCAATCTGATTGGGGGTGTTTCGAAAAACTCAGACCCCAGACCCGAAAAAACTCAGACCCTCGGGTGTCTCGAAAACTCAGACCCGAAAAACTCAGACCCTCGGGTGTCTCGAAAACTCAGACCCGAAAACTCAGACCCCGGGTGTCTCGAAAACTCAGACCCGAAAAACTCAGACCCTCGGGTGTCTTGAAAACTCAGACCCGAAAAACTCGGACCCTCTGGTGTCTCGAAAACTCAGACCCGAAAAACTCAGACCCTCTGGGTGTCTCGAAAACTCAGACTCGAAAACTCAGACCCGAAAAACTCAGACCCTCTGGTGTCTCGAAAACTCAGACCCGAAAAATAAAACATATTTACACCGTGTGAATGCCGCAAGCCAACTTGTTTACTGTTAGTCGATACAGTGGCATTACCAACATCTGCCGAGAAAACAAAAACAGCTCATAGTGTTAGATACGTGAAATGATCATGAAAATTATCGCCGAGAAAAGAAAACACAGCTTGCAGTGTTTGATACGTGCAACAATCATGAAAATTATACTTAACATTCGTATAGATTTTCTTTTCGTTATCGTATAACCCAAGTTTATATCCACAACGTGTCGTGTCATTAGAAATTAAGCCATTCGTGAGGTGTGTTCCGTGATGGTTTCCTGTACAAATACAGTACTGGCGTGACACGCGACAGTAGCCCCACCTAACGATGGCATTTGTTGGATAGCGGTTGCAATTCAGCAAACGTTTTTGTTTGCTGAATTGCAACCCCTATCCAACAAATGCCATCGTTAGGTGGGGCTACTGTCGCGTGTCACGCCAGTACTGTATTTGTACAGGAAACCACCACGCAACACACCTCGCGAATAGCTTAATTTCCCGGGGGGGGGGGGGGGTACTCCCATACATGGGCCATATAGGTACGTGCCGCGGAATAGGGTATGGTTTTTGAGGTTCTCAGTCTTAAAATAGGGTATCTTTTTTTACCCTTTTGTAACTGTGTTCCTGGTGCGGTCCTTAGATAGGGTAGCTAAATTGTATTATCTAATACTGAAGTGTGAAAACGCCCACCTATACGAATGTTTTTGTTTATACTTGATGTATCCTTTTAAGTATTAACAAAATGATTTTGCAACAGCGGTTTAATAGCCTTGAATAGGGTGTCATTTTTCCTGTTTGGGCGTTAAAAAGGATAGCAATTTTCGCTGTCTTAGTCTTAAATAGGGCTAGGGTTCAAAAACCTTCGCGGCACACCCCTATCCAAAATTCGCGGGAGTACCCCCCCCCCCTCCCCGGGGCTTAATTTCTAATGACACGACACGTTGTGGATATAAACTTGGCTTATACGATAACGAAAAGAAAAATCTATACGAATGTTAAGTATAATTTTTATGAACACTGCAAGCTGTATTTTCTTTTCTCGGCAGATAATTTTCATGATCATTTCACGTATCTAACACTATGAGCTGTTTTTGTTTTCTCGGCAGATGTTGGTAATGCCACTGTATCGACGAACAGTAAACAAGTCGGCTTGCGGCTTTCACGCGGTGTAAATATGTTTTATTTTTCAGGTCTGAGTTTTCGAGACACCCAGAGGGTCTGAGTTTTTCGGGTCTGAGTTTTCGAGACACCCGAGGGTCTGAGTTTTTCGGGTCTGAGTTTTCGAGACACCCAGAGGGTCTGAGTTTTTCGGGTCTGAGTTTTCGAGACACCAGAGGGTCCGAGTTTTTCGGGTCTGAGTTTTCGAGACACCCGAGGGTCTGAGTTTTTCGGGTCTGAGTTTTCGAGACACCCGAGGGTCTGAGTTTTTCGGGTCTGAGTTTTCGAGACACCCGAGGGTCTGAGTTTTTTGGGTCTGAGTTTTCGAGACACCCGAGGGTCTGAGTTTTTCGGGTCTGAGTTTTTGAGACACCCGAGGGTCTGAGTTTTTTCGGGTCTGGGGTCTGAGTTTTCGAGGTCTGAGTTTTCGAGACACCCATCTGATTGGTTCGCTATCTCTGGCTAATGAGCATTATTCACCCCCTACCGAGTGAATAATGCGTAAGCCAAACAAAAATAGAGCATACTTTTGAATAAAGCATACTTTTGATTGACACTGATTTGAACGGTGTTTAAGGACCATTATTCTAGACTGTCACGAGGTTTTTTCGAAGATTAACTATAGATTTTCCATGTTCAAAGATTCTGTAAATAGTTTCGCGAATTTGCGCATGCTTTGTACAGCTTGCACATTTTCCGAGCATGAATTGAGAGGCCAATTACATCAATTTTTAATGGTTTCCTTCTGAAATGTTGTTGAGATCACTTCCTGTGTATATACTAAAACAATTATTCTTCTCAATCTTGGTGAATAGTGGCAGAATATTCGTTTTATAATACTGCCTGTCATTATGGATATTTTATTCATGTTCTTAGTTAATATATATTGTTTCTGGTGGCCTTTATCACCAGGGAAGTTCATTCCTGTTGCTAGGTCTTCCAGCAGCTATTTATTTATATGTTTGTATGTACATATGTACCGTATTTTCCGGTGTATAAGTCGACCCTACTTTTCAAGCCTAAAATGTAAGATTTTACTTTTTTCTGCTCTATAAACTGAGTTCCAAATCCTTAGCATTTTGTTGTAAAAACGTTTCAACGAAAAAATCGCATCGATCGAGTGACACAACTGCAGCGAGAATTACGTTAAAAATCCCACAAATTCAATACTATATAATTCAGTATACAGGTATTTTAACAAACCTTGAAACTTTTAGGAGATGTTTTGGAGCTTTTTATGCCAAGATAAACCGCAAAACACTTCAGAATTCGAAACGCAAATGAACAAAGTTGAAAACAATCCGCCATCTTGTATGACTTAGTAACCTGGTAATGAAAACCAGGTTACAAAACTTGATGAGAGGTTACCAAGCCAATGACATGCTCTGAATCACGCTCGATCTTGCTCGATTGCAAAAGCAGAAACAGGATGGTTTTGCTCAAGTTTATTGAAGAATTTCTCAATCAAATAACATCATGAAGTAAACCCAATGGACTCGCAGGAAATGTGCTGACTTTTGTGAAGATATCAAGGTTAAATTAGGGTATGTGAACCAACGAACAGGTTAAGTGTGATGTCAATGAACGCTGAACGTATCGTACGAGGCAAATCATGGAACAAACTGTGTACTGCTAAACATTTTCTTTATTCAATACTGTACTACTTACTATTAAATATTCTTTTTTAAACTAATTGCGTAGTTGGTGTAGTTGGTAGTTGCCTTT
>JAHPZR010033534.1:0-15000 GCA_019787425.1 Platygyra sinensis | reverse complement strand
AAACCCAGCTTTGATAATTCGATTAACTTTCTACTTAAACTTGTCAACACATGCTTTGCACATGGACCCTTGACTAACTTTTTATTCAAAGGTTGTCAACATGTAAAAACCATGAGCACCAAGTCTTTGATCATTCACATTTGAATAATCCGTTTCTTAAGTGTGCCTTTACATGAACATTTTGTTCAGCTACTCATTGGCCGGTAAATATTGTAATCTACTGTTCACCAAATGTTTATAGGCAGTGTAAGGGCTGCTTATTTTTAATAAAACAGTACTAATGTTAATGTTTTTAAGCTTACAGAAGTTGAGTCTTTTTCTGATAACCTTATAAAATGGAGCATAGTTCAATACATGTGTTTGCTTATTTTTTTACACTGAAATTCATTGGCTTTTGCAATCATCTTTCTTTTTTTGATACTCTTTGGTGAAAAAATGATTTTGTTGAACTTTCTGGTTTTATAAATGTTTCATTTTTTAATTTTTATTATTATTATTATCATTATTATTCATTATTGTTATTGTTGTTATTATTATTATTTGCAATACTACTTACAAAGATATACAATACACTAAAATTCTTTTTATCTACTTTAATACAATACACTAAAATTACTTACACTACTCGCACTACTTACAGCACAGTACTATATTACATTTTCTTTCCCTTTTGCACATACAGAACAAAAAAAAAAGAAAAAAAGGAAAGGGAAAAACTACTTACCACATTTGTACTTTAGGTACATATAACAATAAAATAAAGGTTACAAAAATGCTTGTGTAGTTGTTGACCTACTTTCTTTTGAAACCTTATTTTATCAACATGTTTTCTAAACATTTTGGTAGCGACAAATGTTAACTTTAGGATATGTTTTTTTGTGTAAATTTTTCTGTTTCATTTTTGTTTGGAGATGGTAAGACATTTATGTCTGGGTAAATATAGACCAGGGTTCAACGTTTGCTGTTCTATTCACTTCAGCTTGCTAAATAAGCTAACCAAATATGTTTGAAACAAAATGAAAGCTAGTTTTCTTGTTCAGCGGGGAAAGCTCCCTATTTTTTATTGAATTTTTGCTAAGAACCTGTTTTTAAGAGAAAAGCGTCTTTTTACTTCCAAGCAGGTCAAAATTCCGAATGAAAAGTTCTAGCAAGGGGAGGTGGTACATTGATTTAGCCCAAAAAATGATTGTTTCTTATTTTAGCTTATCAAATCTTTTATTTCAATATGCAGTTCAAGCTAGATATTTTTGAGCAGTACAGAGTTTTGAATAAGCAAAATGGTTTCCAAGTAAAACATAAAACATAAACTTAGGCCATCAACACTATTTGATTCGTTTTGGGCATTATTTGTACTCTGTGAAGTGGATAACAAGAACATATATTCTTTTATAATAATAAGCTTTTACAGTGTGTTTCACAAAACTTTTGACAAGCGCTTCCTGAAGTTTGTTGGAAATCAAAAGCTTAGTAACCAAGCTTGTGCGCAGGCCAGGGTGTGTCAGAAGTGACGTACTGATTTGTTCTTTTTAATTTTTCAGCATCGTCGATCGTGACGACGGCCTTTGCCTAGGCTGTTTGTGGTGGATGCCAATCCAAACTGAATTTCAAACTAATTAAATGTAACTAAATACATCCCAACAACTGGAGATAACATAACTAGAAAATAAATACACAAACCAGCACAGCTTTCACATTATGTCATGACTTTAACTTAACTAATCACTATCAGTAACTTGCAATGGGGGTTACGTTCTCACTACTCAAGATCTTCAAGCTCCTTAATTAACTCGTTTTCTTCGTTGTCGTCAGTGTCATAACTCTCTTCTGGCGAAGAATCATCTTGTTCAATCAACACTTTCGGCCTTTTTGCAGAATCTCTTGAATTGTACTGCTTCCTTGCTCTCTGGTTCAGGCGGCGGTTAGCAGTAGCCAATTTGCGGTCGCGACTGACAACAGGAAATGTCATCAATTTCACAAACAAAAGTCCCTCCAGTTAATATCTTTTTTGGGAACATGATAAGATTGAATAAATTTCTATCATGATTGTCTCAAAATTGAATTTTCTTTGAAAGCCCAAATGACCAGTCAACATGTCTGGTCATCCACGGATTTGCTCAGACAATGCTCGATTCTGACCGGCCGTTATTTCAAGCCCTGCAAGCAACCAACAAAGAGTGAGGTCCGTCAAGCAATCGAGACTCTCTCACACTACAGTTTGTTTGCTGTTGAGAGAGCCGAGATTCAAGGGCAAACAAGCCAGTTGTCATTTGACAAAAGTATTAGGAAAAACCAAAAGCGACAGAGCACTCAAAGATTTTTCAATGCAACAGCATCTGCTGAAGTTATCCGACATATCATCACTGTACTTTTATTTAATCAGTGTCTTTCATCAAACTGTACTGTATTTTATTAAAAAATGTTTTATTGTTACAAATTTTACGCTTCCCCAGTTATTTTGAAACCCCGCTCTTTCGAACTTTTTCCCATTTCCCTTGGGACTTCGAAATAGCGGGGTTCAACTGTCAGTACTAGAAATTCGAGGCCAGTGTGTACTTACTTACTAAATAGCTAAATACCATTCCGATCGTCAGTTTTACCTTTGGCATCTCGTTTATTTGGATCGCTTATTTTTACCGCTGAGTAATCTTACGTGGCGTAGAGCCCATGTGACGGCTGTGTGCCTGGCAGGGATACAAATGTAAATGTTTGCGGCATTTTCGTTGAGGACAAAAAGCTTTACTCTATTTGCATACATGGCGACTGTAACGCAATACTTCTGGTAACATTCTGGAAAAAAAATCTTAACTTCTGTTTAGTTAACTTAGTTGATTCTTTGGATCATTATTTATGGTAAGATGCCTAAGTTACTTAAACAGTACAAGTGGTACAGTTTACAAAAAATCAAAAATTTTAGTTCCTACAATAACATTCAATATGATTGTTTTCAATCAACAGAAATTAAAGAAAGCGGGGGCAGCTTTAGTCCCTGTGATAACTATTACTAGTTTACATTTAAATCTATCAGAGATAAAAAAAAAAAAACAAACCTTTTTCAGGACATACGTCATTCCAGAAATAACACACACAAAAAAACAGATTTCAATGTTGTGTTGTTGAATTTTTGTATTTACATTTCTACTGCAAACCAGATACTAGTTGTGCCATCCATCTGAGATGTGGAGTCCCTCTGTACCTCTCAAATAATTTACGTTTTAGAAGTAAACATCACAAAACAAGCCTTTCTTGGTTGGGAAATTTTTTCACTTAATTCATTTGTAGTTATATTTATCAATTGAATTGAATTGAATGACGGGAACTTCACTCTTGATGAACTTCACAACTTCCCAACAAAATTTGGCGTGAAATTCACAACTTTGTTTTGTAGTTCACGATTTGATTGACAACTAAGTAATTAAATTGAGTACATGTAACCTTCACAATGCTACAATCTGTGTGGTTAAGTTCAAACTTACGAATCGACGACTTTGGAGTTGTCGGAAAAAACGCACAGAGTGACAGCAAAGTAAAAAAAGTTCTACAGTAGAAATAGCAAAATGTAGTCTATATTTTATTACAATGCAGTTAAGTTGACTTTGTCTGTCTTAGCTATAGTATTTGAAACTTTACACTGGTACTACATTTTAGCTTCATAACTACGTGCAATTTTAATAACAACGTTTAAAGTTCTGTTACTGTCATATGACAAAAACTCACATGCCGTAGAATTCCGAAAATAACGGCTACCCAAAAGTAACGTTACTTTTTTGCCCCCCTATTAAATCCTGAAAGTAAGGCCGCCCCCCCCCCCCCCGAAAGTAACTGCCCCCTGAAATTAACGGCGTTTTAAAAAATTACCCCAAAACGGTCACAAAACACTGTTGTGACTGCTTTATTTGATGTTCACTTCAAGCATTACTTTCCGTTGGCTTACGAAGTACCATGACATATTCAACTGGAAAGAGAGAAATACGAATAATATCTCTTCTTTGGGAAGTAACTTACACAAGAAAAACACCAACGTTTGTCATGCAACCGCGATTATCTTTCAATGTATACAGATAAGAAAACTAGAACTTGTAAAAATTCTCAGATTATCTTGGAGCACATGCACATGCTTGACTAAAGAACGTTTAAAGAATCGGTTTGTGCATGTTCTAATCTGTGAGTGAAACTTACGAACACTGCAATACTTCATTGAAATTAATAATTATTTGTCAGTGAAGAGTCAAAATGTACAGTACAGTTTTAGTAATTGTGTATGTATAGCGTACCGCTTAAGCTAGTCTGTTTTGTTTATTGTTTGTTCATCTAGTTACGTTACATTTTAGGAATATGCCTAATTCAATGGAATGACTTTTAAATTTCATATTACGCGCCCTCTTTGTCTGAGACCGTTTCGAGTTACAAACGTCAACCCTCCAAGTTGCGACCATTTTAGTTGCCATGGCGACTAACTTCAAGCCGAAGTCGCCAGTCCGGCGACTAAAATCAACGTGATAAAAATCCAGACCCCTAAAAATGCTGTGAGCGTTATGAATTCACTTGTTAAATTTAACTTCATTTGCCATTTTAATCAACTGAAACTGAGACAAAAATAGAATAAAGTTTCAACCGTTTAATTCCAAGAACCCAACGATTGGCACACGAGAAAGAACGAATTTACAGTATGCTAATTTCGTATGCGACGAACTTCGTTCCACTTGAGTGAACATTAGGAACGTGAGACAATGCACGCAATCAAAAAAAGATGAGAAAGTGTAAAAGCTTTGAAATTGATTAGCAATTTGGAAGGCCAACAGTGACCGGATTTACAGTGTATTAATTTTGAGAAGTACATCTTGTAACAGCGGAAGCAAAAACACTTCCATCCAAAGTGCAGCAAAACTGCCAAGTGGCATAATAGTGCGAACATTTGCCGTATTTAAATTGTACCATAAACATAAATGATAAATACTGCAATGGAAAGCGACTTTGTAATTGTAAAGATATAATTATTGTGAGATCAAATTAGAACCTGGATGTGTTTTACGCCTTGTAAAATAACACAGTTTTCATCGATATGAAACAATATTCAAGCTTATTATGGGTCTCATTCAATTCGCATGCTTTAACGCTGGAATTGTTTGTGATATTACTAAAAACAATTCAAGCGTGAACACTTCTGTTGTCGTTAATCCAGCTAAAGTTTTCATCTTTGTCATTCAAGAACTCTTTCAACATTCAAGTAAAAATAAAAAGTTTACTTTCAGTTTTGATCAAGAAAGTAAGTGCCACCAGTGATGATGTTGGCTAACACTTTCCATCATCTAGTTGCTGCAGTCTGTATTATATAATCTGTGCCATCTACACTTATCTTTTTGCTCTGTAGATATGAATTAAGATCCACAGTATTTCTGTGTTTTTTGAAGTGATATTTTTTTTTTTAAATTTTTTGTTGATCAAATTTTCTCCCGGGAAAAATGGCGGTAAATTCGCACATACTCGTGCTTTCTTAGCGCGTAGATTTCACAGCCAGCCTTACCTTTATATGTTTGTGTGAAGAAACTGTTATTGTCTCTATTGCTATTACTGTCTGTTTCTTCTGGTACACATTTTAAGTGAGTTGAGTCAGAGTAATCTTAGCTAACATGAAGATACCAAAGTAAAAATTTGCTTTTTCAATTGGTATTTGCACTATAACTATAGTCTTGCAACTCTGTAGCATCCCATGTGCATTGTGCTGAGGACATCCGTGTTGACATTTTGAAACCATTATCATTTAGTTGTTAAAGATGTATTAAAATTGGCTCAGGGATAGCACTTTAATTACTTTTCATTACTTTATATATATATTTATTAGTTAATTATTATTAATTAACTAATTAATTTGCATATTTTGGCGACTAAAAGTTTTTACTGGCGGCCAAAAATAAACATTCAGTGGCCAAATGACCACTAAGGAAAAAAGTTAACTTGGAGGGTTGAACGTTTTTTTACCTGTCCGAAAATAACAGCTACCCGAAAGTAACGGCTACCCGAAAGTAGCGGCCCCTTTTGCCCGCAAAATTCGAAAGTAATGGGGGCCGTTTCTTTCGGAATTCTACGGTAATTTATTTTAGGCTGCTTAATTATTTTTGTCAACATGCAAAAGCCAACTGGTATACATTAAGAATATCTGAATGCATGAGAAGAAATGACTACTGTTCTTATATCTGAAAATGTAAAGGCCATTTCTAGATCTCCGGCAATCTAAGTGTACCTGACACTATGATCCTAACCGGCTCACTGGTGACCAGATTTTCATAACTAGTCCCCAGTGCGAGATTAACTATTTCACACCACGATATAGGCGATGATTAATATTATACCAACAATAACTGTAATTTTCAGCCAAATTGATTCAAATAAAATTCAAAGCCGTTTTTACCTTTCCACTGCTTTTGAAGTAGAATACCAATTTTCCTCTTATTTTGATCTACCACAACGTTTCACTGTTATGATCAGTGCGAAGCTTCGTTGCCATGTTTCTTCAGCGGTTTCCCATAACATACGTATTGCGGATGTTTCAGGGGACTGGAAGGAGAAATGCTGCACGGTTGTGGCTTGGTGCAAGCAACGTGGTGATCTGTCGATCATCTTAACAGAATGCAAAAGGAAAGATTTTTTAAACATAGAACAAAGAACCAAACGGCAGTTTTTTGGTCTGGCACAAGACAAGGCATCAAGTTGAATTGAAACAATTGGAAGTTGCATGAAACTGCGTAAATGGCCAGCATTCGATTTGTTCGACTTGGTTTTTCAGTGGTAGAGGAAAATTATTAATCAGGGGGTTTGTATTTAATCTTATTCATTGGAAAAATCGTCATTGTGGCCCCAAACGCGTTCTCTTCATTCTGATTCTGGTGACCAGAGTTTTCCATCTATTTGTGTTTCACTGCAAAGGAAAAATTTTATTTACATTTTTTGGTGACCATATTTTTGCATATGGCAACTGAAAAAAAAATTCAGTCGCCAGTTAGTGCCTGCTTAAAAAGTTAATTTTGGACCCTGGCTCAGATATATAAGGTCAAAGACTCCCAGGAAACATTGTGGCACTTGTCATAAACTGCGCCTAAACTGTGCTAAATGTGCCTTGCATGTGTCTTATTTCTACCTTTTCTTACTTTACGCAATGCTGTTGAACCAAAACCATGCCTTTCTCTGAAGACCAAAATTTGTGCTTACACATGATGTTATGCTCATGTACATCTTACTCTAGTAGCATGCGCCAGGCCCAAATAGAACCGGCCATGTTTTTGCTGTGAAGCTTTGTAAAACAGGAGCTCGTTCACATAATATTGTAAACCTTGCATCACATAAACCTTATTAGTAACTCCAGTCTTCAGGGATATAGTATTTTGGCGTTGGAATGACCGATTTATGTAAAATAGAACCAGAGATATTTTGAGTTTACCTTGATGCTTTAGAGAACAATAAAGTTCATTAACGTTATCAACTCGTCAACAGGTGCTGCTAAACAGAACTTTCCCTTGTTAAAACATTGACTTAACGTAAACCTCGCATCATATAAATCTTACATTAGAACTCCGGTCTTCAAAGATATAGCATTATGCCAAATAGAACCAGAGAGATTTTGTGTGTTTACCTTGATGTTTCAGAAAACAATAAAGTTTGTTATCATAATCGACTCGTTGACACATACTGCTAGACAAAACTATCCATGGCAGAAAAATTCAAAACTAAACAATTGCAAATGATGCATCCAGGGCTCAAAGTTAATGATCAACTGGTCGCATATGCGACTAGATTTTTGGCTGTGCGCCTAAAAAATCATGTGTGGTCGCACCTCGGCGCCTTAAAAGCCAAAGTACAGTGCGACTTCTCTGGTATTACTAACCTGGCCGTACTAACATACTCCAGACCGAGGCAGTTAGGACAGTTAGTTGCTGTTATTTCCCCACTCAAAATTACACAATTATAAATTTAAACATAGATATAACACAACCAGACACCAAATAATAAAGTTGCACCATTTTTCTGTCATCGGTGTGTGTTTTATTTGTCACCTTTAAGCCTAATTTCCCAGTGGATTCTCTGAACTCAATTCTTCCCATGTTGTTATGGTGGTCATTGTACTAGGCACTCCTAGCGGAAAGTGTGGAGACTGGGGACGAGATAAACTCATGTTCTCGTTCTTCGCATACAGAAGCCTTTTGTGAAGAAAGCTTGATAGACTTCACTTGTCTGACATACAAAAATGTCCAGCGCTTTCGGAACGGGCCGGTCTATGAATTCTATACCTCGGAAAGCTAGCCAAATGAGCAAAGATCGTGCTAGGTCTCACGAATACCCACATGCTGAAAAAATCAAGAACCTTCGCGAACAGAATTTCAAAGGCGAGGCAAGCAACAACTTGAAAGACAACAAGCAACTGGAAAGTGACAATACTCAACGAGGCGACTTCTAAGCTCAACTCTTGTGTGAAATATCCTGATTCTTTCATTTGTTTTTTTGTTGTGTTCAATACTACTAGATTTGGCCCATATTGCAACACGAAGCCTGAGTCGCTCATTTTGGAGCGCAAAGCGTGTTCTTTTGAATTAGGTGCTTCAAGAATTTGAAGCTGTGTGCCTAAAATTTTGGCAGTGCGCCTAAAATTTTACAACTGGTCACGCAAGTGCTCCCAAAGCGAAAAATAACCTCTGAGCCCTGTGCATCTCAGAAACCTTGATAAAAACCGTTGTCTTCAAAGATATAGGATTTTGACGTTTGAATAAAAAGATTTGTACCATTATAGAATCACAGAGCAATTCTGTAACGCTTTTATGACTCCCATTTATAAATGATTGACTCCCCAGCACGTGCCAAAAGCCAGAATATTTTTCTCCTACACAAAATTAAATGTTTGCTTGTCTTGGCAGTTATTGCAGAGCAAACAAATGTAGGTAGCTGAATTCTGAGTTAATGATATCCAGTGCCAAAATACTTCCAGTATTAGGATTGAAAATTATGGAGGGAGCAGTTCACTGCCTTCAAGATTGCATGAATTGAAACAAATGTAACTCTACTGTAGTTCAAGAAATAAAAAACCTTATTTAGCTATTTGTGTGAAGTATTTCCTTTCCTTCATAAATTGCAGTTAAAAACAATTGTGTTCTCAGATGACACAAATTCAGTGCTTAGAGATTATCACTACGAACGTTCGAGCTTGTTTGTCAACGAATTGCAGAAAATCAATCATTATATGTCTGCTTTTTTATGTACAATATATACCATCCTAAATGCTTACAGTAATTCTTGAGAGAAACAAGCTGCGCCTCAAGAGAAATGAGAAACGTCTTGAGAGAAATGAGACTCATGTCGCAAGAAACAAGGGTCCAACTAGCTGGACAAAGTAGTATGTATTCTGTAACTCTCTGCACAACACAACACATGTTGACAGCCTTCCTAAAACATTCAACATACACTGTACAACAGATGAGTACAAATGTACATACATGTTAATAATCAGTCACAACATAATTTTGCAGCTCAGGTAAAGCAGCAAAAATGGTGTTCATGTTCATTTGTGGTGAGTTATGAGTTTACTACAATTTTCATTGCATCATAGCTGTACGATGAAAAATAGGTGCATAATATACACTGTACGGCTATAGAGGCTGCAGGTGAGAGTAAGACAACTTCTGATGAAGCCTAAAGCAGTTACATTTTCCTAAATGATTACACAAAGAATTCATTGAAAATAATATTTGTTTCAATCCTTGTTTCAGACTTTAAAGAGTTCAAATATTCAAAACAAGAATTTGATTCTTAACCCTTAACAATGATTGGATTAACGGTTGGCTGCAAGCCAGCAGGCAGCTTACACGTATGTAGACAGGGTTCTTTTTATGTATCTCATTCCTTGACTATTCTTATCCCCATTTTTTTCAAGCCTCTGACAACAGCAGAACAGACCTGAGTAAGATGTGTAGGTACTGTGCTTAGCTAAAGAAGTGGAAAACATGAGGAAAAATGAGGATTTGCCATTTCTAAAAGCAGTTTCATATTTACATAGATGGTAATCCTCTAAATCCTAATATGCTGACCATGCCTGGTAAGCTACCTTTCATTAATCCAATCAACATTTAAGTTTAGGATTGAGTTTCCTAGAATCTAATAAGTCCTTACAAGCTCATTAATGAATAAAGATGTTAAGATTCCTAACAATACTCTTCCTGTATTAGGTTCAGCTTAACTTATTACAACAACAACATCTCAATAATCCCTATAAGAAGTTAAGGACTTCCCGAAGAGGGATGTAAACTCAACTGGAAACTGTGCACAATTTGGATACTTGGGAGTAGGGTTATATTTTGAGACCAGGTATCATAGGGAAAGTTCTACAATTAGAACCTCATTGTATTGCAATATGCCCAGTAATTTTACTGCCAACATGCAATTTGCACTTCTAAATGAGGCCAATTTCAAATGCATTTTAGAAGGGAATTTACGGCACTGTAATAAATGAAACAAGATGGCATAGTACAAATCCATCCCCAATGCCCCCCTTACAAGAAAAAAATGATTAATTCATAAAATTTATTACACGTAGTTGCTATAAACAGGAAAGGATTTTAACCAAAAAAAATCAGTTAATAATAACGATAACAACAAAAATAACACTAACAATAATATCACTAATAAAAATAATAACAATAATAATAATAATCAACCTTATTTAGTGAGGGTGACACTTGACAGCAAAGCTGACAAACCTGTGGCTCTCATTTCCTGATTAGATCCTCATTTCCCCATTTCCTGATTTTTGGATCTCAATTTGTTAATATCTTAATATCACTTACATGTACATTAATAACAACCTTGATAAGATCACACAATGAATTCTAACCACAGGGGGAAATAACTCATTTTGCTGGTAGCCTTTCTGTGAACTTTACCTCAATTGTCACCTTATTTGACTTAATTTGCTGTCAACATACAAACATATAAGCCTGATGAATAGGACTTGTTACAGTGATCTTAGGTGGAAACTTAAACCTTCAGACATTATTAATGGCTTGAATTTCAAGGCAATGCCTCTGTCAACTTGTAGTTTTAGATTTGAAGAGTTTGCATTTACTTGAGGACTTAAGTGCTTGTTTGTGTGACAAAAATTTGTGCCAATGAAGGGTAAATCTGTGCAGGGGAGCTGCTTGTATTTGTAAAGAAATGGCTTTTCCATTCAGGTAGTTAGCTAGTTTAGCTTACCTTGAGTTCTCTGGTCAAGTTCTCTCATAAGAGTAAAGTTCCTCTGCAGTTCAAATGGGAGGTTCTCAATGCCTGAGAGATAAAACAATGCACTGTATGAATCACAACAACAACACAACTCACTCTAATTTTTTACTTATCACTACAAATATCTTGCTAATTGGCTACTTTTCACAGACAGACAGATGACATCATCATAAGTGGACGTTTTGTTCAACCTTTTACATACTGTTGAAAGTCGAAAATTGCGCTATGTTCGAAATGAGCACTAGTATGGCTTAAATACAAGGGTTTAGTGTGTGTTTGTCAAGCACCCTCAAGTCTACAATACTTAGACGAAATGTATCAGACAACACACAAGTTTTACAACTTCAGTTTGAAGAGTGCTGCTCACTAGTTTATGTACCAGTCAAATCGAAGCTTAAACATCCCCCCCTCCAGGCATTTGATGTCTTTTCCTGCCCAACAGGGAGGGAATTTGGTGAACTTAGTCTTCCCAGGGCGGGACATTTGATCAATACTCATAGGGAGTGGGGAATTTGATTGCTAACCTTGATTTCACGTTACGAGTCACGCTGATTCCATGTGGCGTGATAAATCATGACGCATTCAAAGCGAAAGATACCCGATTCATGGCAGACTGAAAAGCAAAGGCTTGCTCAAGCTTTACTCTGCATTTGAAGGTATTCAAGAACCATTTGGATTGCATGTAAGAGTGTTGCCTATTAAACCATGTTTACATACACAGCTTCCGGAGCATAATAGAAGCCACTGAAAAGTTTCCCGGGGTGGCGGCAATTGATCACCTGGAATGGACCTATGATGGGACATTTGAACAGCCAGGGTTCGTACACTTTTTTAAGGACAGAATTCAAGGTTTACAATATTATGTGAACGAGCTCCTGTTTTACAAAGCTTCACAGCAAAAACATGGCCGGTTCTATTTGGGCCTGGCGCATGCTACTAGAGTAAGATGTACATGAGCATAACATCATGTGTAAGCACAAATTTTGGTCTTCAGAGAAAGGCATGGTTTTGGTTCAACAGCATTGCGTAAAGTAAGAAAAGGTAGAAATAAGACACATGCAAGGCACATTTAGCACAGTTTAGGCGCAGTTTATGACAAGTGCCACAATGTTTCCTGGGAGTCTTTGACCTTATATATCTGAGCCAGGGTCCAAAATTAACTTTTTAAGCAGGCACTAACTGGCGACTGAATTTTTTTTTCAGTTGCCATATGCAAAAATATGGTCACCAAAAAATGTAAATAAAATTTTTCCTTTGCAGTGAAACACAAATAGATGGAAAACTCTGGTCACCAGAATCAGAATGAAGAGAACGCGTTTGGGGCCACAATGACGATTTTTCCAATGAATAAGATTAAATACAAACCCCCTGATTAATAATTTTCCTCTACCACTGAAAAACCAAGTCGAACAAATCGAATGCTGGCCATTTACGCAGTTTCATGCAACTTCCAATTGTTTCAATTCAACTTGATGCCTTGTCTTGTGCCAGACCAAAAAACTGCCGTTTGGTTCTTTGTTCTATGTTTAAAAAATCTTTCCTTTTGCATTCTGTTAAGATGATCGACAGATCACCACGTTGCTTGCACCAAGCCACAACCGTGCAGCATTTCTCCTTCCAGTCCCCTGAAACATCCGCAATACGTATGTTATGGGAAACCGCTGAAGAAACATGGCAACGAAGCTTCGCACTGATCATAACAGTGAAACGTTGTGGTAGATCAAAATAAGAGGAAAATTGGTATTCTACTTCAAAAGCAGTGGAAAGGTAAAAACGGCTTTGAATTTTATTTGAATCAATTTGGCTGAAAATTACAGTTATTGTTGGTATAATATTAATCATCGCCTATATCGTGGTGTGAAATAGTTAATCTCGCACTGGGGACTAGTTATGAAAATCTGGTCACCAGTGAGCCGGTTAGGATCATAGTGTCAGGTACACTTAGATTGCCGGAGATCTAGAAATGGCCTTTACATTTTCAGATATAAGAACAGTAGTCATTTCTTCTCATGCATTCAGATATTCTTAATGTATACCAGTTGGCTTTTGCATGTTGACAAAAATAATTAAGCAGCCTAAAATAAATTACCGTAGAATTCCGAAAGAAACGGCCCCCATTACTTTCGAATTTTGCGGGCAAAAGGGGCCGCTACTTTCGGGTAGCCGTTACTTTCGGGTAGCTGTTATTTTCGGACAGGTAAAAAAACGTTCAACCCTCCAAGTTAACTTTTTTCCTTAGTGGTCATTTGGCCACTGAATGTTTATTTTTGGCCGCCAGTAAAAACTTTTAGTCGCCAAAATATGCAAATTAATTAGTTAATTAATAATAATTAACTAATAAATATATATATAAAGTAATGAAAAGTAATTAAAGTGCTATCCCTGAGCCAATTTTAATACATCTTTAACAACTAAATGATAATGGTTTCAAAATGTCAACACGGATGTCCTCAGCACAATGCACATGGGATGCTACAGAGTTGCAAGACTATAGTTATAGTGCAAATACCAATTGAAAAAGCAAATTTTTACTTTGGTATCTTCATGTTAGCTAAGATTACTCTGACTCAACTCACTTAAAATGTGTACCAGAAGAAACAGACAGTAATAGCAATAGAGACAATAACAGTTTCTTCACACAAACATATAAAGGTAAGGCTGGCTGTGAAATCTACGCGCTAAGAAAGCACGAGTATGTGCGAATTTACCGCCATTTTTCCCGGGAGAAAATTTGATCAACTGGAATGGACCTATGATGGGACATTTGAACAGCCAGGGTTCGTACACTTTTTTAAGGACAGAATTCAAGGCTTTCTCCAGACCACTTTTTTTATTTTTCAGACTCAAGGTAACAGTGAGATTCTTTATGGCCCAAGAGAAAATAACTGTCTTAACTATAAAAACATTGAGTTAAAAACACTCAGTTTCAGCTGTTTAATTCTTAACTTACAGTGACACAACCAAAACATAGCAGTATACTAATTTCTACCATAAAGCAAATACCTCAGTTCTCAAAACAATTTTTAACAGTACACTTTTTCAAAAAGGTCCTTGGGTTTTTGCTATTAGTGTGTGAAATATAAAACTTTTTCATGTTACAAGAACTAGTTCTTTAGAGCTTCAAGTTTCTTGTCTATTGCCTCCTCGATGGACTTCAACTCTCCTTCTACTTTCTCTTTCGCACTTCGTCTTATTGCATTTGACTTAGAAATGAAAGTTATATTCCCAGTCGACTTTGCTGCAAATTGGTCAGCAGACTTCAACAGTGCCTTGGTGTTTGCCTTCATTCTTTTCTTTACTTCTTTTAAATTATCCAGTTCCTCAAGAAAAGCTTTCCTTTTCTCTCCTCTCTTGTGCTCCTCTTTCTTTTTTAGACGAGCCAGGTTAGCCTTTAGACATGCCACTGAAGGAGACCCTGTTCTCTGTTACATTTCCTATCTCGCTCATTACAAAAGCTATATGCAAAGTAATTTTCGCGTATTTGAAGAACTTTCCGGTTTCTGATACGTTTATCGGTTTCCGTGTTTTAGGGTTGCCCGTCTCGCAGCTTCGTCGCTCGATTTCGCGTTTGCGCTTGCGCTCTGAGTTCGCAGGCTAATATTTGTGTCCCTTGTTGGGTGAAGGCTGTCCCGGAAGCTCGCGTTCTTCGTGAATCCGTATGGGGACTCGTTTCTGGAAAGCCCCGGAAACTTTTGTACTTGATGCATTTACAGGTTACCAGCAAGGTCGTGCCTGAGCCCCGTG
>JAHPZR010033533.1:30000-84756 GCA_019787425.1 Platygyra sinensis | reverse complement strand
GGCATAGAAATCGAGCGCGAATAATTTAATTGTTTTAGTATGAATCTACTTGTCGCTTTTAAAAACTTCACCAAAGTCCCCTTTCACTTACTATCTACAGCAGAATAGCTGGGGAGTAGGGTGGGTCACCTCACAGCTCTTACAAGGTCTCACCTGATTGGAGACCACCCTTGAGGTTTAACAAAAAAAACAAACAACAGAAACAATGGACCCTAGTCCTAAAACAAAAGGGCTGCGACTCTATCCTCGCCAATGAAATTTAGAGCTTGTAGGAGCTGCGAGGCTACCGAGCAGCGTAACTAATCAGAGAACGGCATCTGTGATAGAACGCTCCATAGAAACACGGAAAATGCTTTATATTTCTAAAGAGCAGTTAAGCGTTGAACTAATAATCATCATGTCATGAAAAAAGAACTTTCTTTTCTAGCAAATAACCAACAAGACACAGACAAAATACTCCCGAGGGGGGACTCCCATTTAGAAAAGACGGGGGTGTTTATGAGAAATTTTGAAAATAAACCCTAAGATGTACCAAGATCCTGTTTTGTGAGCATTTCTTCGAATGTTTTTCACCTCCACGAGCTACCAATCGATTTTACAGTTGACTTGGCGTTTGAACGGCAGCGAGGCTAAAGGTGACAAAAGCAGAGGGGTCTGTATCAAAGCAAGGTCACCTTCAGCCTCGCTGCCATTCAAAGGCCAGGTCACCGATCAGACAACTGTAAAATGGTCTATTCTAAAAGAATACATTATCTTTTGTCATTTTTTTTCCGGCTTAACACGCTAAAAGGTACCGCTGTAGAGCTTAATTAAGAGGCTAACCATCCTACTATTCTCGGGGTAACAACTTTCGTTTTCTGTGTTGTGCAAATGCAGCTTAGTGGTTATACAGAAAAAAAAGAAGAAAATTTCTTACCAGACCATACATCATTTCATATAAGACAGCACCAAGGCACCACCAGTCTACAGTTTTGTCGTATTCTTGCTTCCGCAGAACTTCTGGTGCTAAGTACTACATGCAGTAAAAAAAAACCGACTTCAATTGGTTTATCTTTATGTAGCTTGCGTAGCAGCCGTTTCCTTTCCTTTTCCAGGCGGAGAGCGAGCGAATGGGCTGGCAAGCGAAGGAGCACGCCTAGTGTGAGAAAAAAATTGGGGAGAAGTGGGGAGGGTGTGAGCCAGAAGGGGGAGGGGTGGAGAGAAAAGGAATCGCGTTTCCTTCGCTCGCCTCACCCCTTCCCTCTGCTCCTTATTTTTCCCAGTTTCGTTCCCTTCGTGTCACTTTTTGGAAACACCTGCTACGCAGGCTTATCTTTATGAGGTTGCTTAATACCAGATGTAATGTGTCTATTAAATTTTAGATACGTTTGTCAGACAATAAACTTCTGTAACAGCAGCAAAACGCTTCGAATAAAAGCGGATCATTAAAACTGATTATACCACATATACAAGCTGACCGGAACTGTTGACTGGAATTTAGTTTAGGAAATTAGGAAAAGTTTCACTTTGATGCTTGTGGTTTGCATGTGAGAGCTTTTTTGAAACGAATATTCGAATCTTTTCTCTCATTAATTTGTGTCCGAACATTTTGATACACCTGACATCAATTTTAAATAATAATCACAATCAGGAGCCCATCACGAGGATCCTGCAACTACACTATATTCCTGTCACGGCGTTTTCACACACCAATCTATTTTTAGTTGAATTTACCTTGAATTCAGATCCCCACAGGAACCTCAGTGACCAACTGCAATCACAAGCACGGACTAATGTTGACATGTTCATGTCAGGCCGCGTTGTTTTATCCTTACCGAAGCGTGCTCACGAAGACTGGAATTGGCCTAATTCGCGGGGAAAAAATCTCTAAAATTAGACTGGTCTATAAAAATGTCGTTGCAGGCTCCTAGTAATGGGCTCCCATTACAATCTTACAACTGAAACAGCTGTTTGTATCTGCCATTCCAAGCATAATTTGGTACTTAACAATGCTCGCAGGCATTTCAGATTTTGGTTAACTGCAGCAAATTCGGGATCATTGAGAGCGGAATGAAGGGGTGGTTGAATTGTTTAGGCGTATTTAATCATCAGTATCTAAATTCACCTCCGGTGTGCCACAAAATGTCGATGTTGTTCCAGAAGGCTCTATTCCTTCCTTGCAAAGTCCAAAGTCTGTTAAAACTACGTGACCCTGGAAGATTTTTCAATAAATTAAATGATGTTGGTATGGGAAGCTATTAACTAATACTGTTATTATCTTAATACTTACACTAATCACAATATTATTTACCTTACTTACAAACCATGTTTTACAATACAATTACTTGCGCCACTTACGATGCTAACACTTAAAACATTGGTTAACTGTATAAAAGCATTTTACTGCATATAGCCAAAGCTGTTTTTGAAACAATGGATAGGCAAACAATTTCTTTGAACTAAGCCGGGGAGTTTAGCAAGCTAGGTTGTCCTCCATTCGCCAATGCAAATCGCGGAAAAAAAAAAGAAATTCGTGATGGCACAATCCTTATTTTTTAGATGGCTCCGGACGAAGAATCTTTTCCAGAATCTTGGAAGCATCTTTTTTAAAATCATTGTGCGATCCTGGGAGAAGGACAATCATGCAAGCTCGCAGGCCTCAACATTTGAAGACAAAAACTAAGGACTCTCATATGTTAACGAAATCCACCTTCAGGTGGTCACTTTCTAAATCACGAGAAGATGTTGGCTGCGGCTTTTGGGATTCCCAACAAAAATTGAAATGTTGCATTACAGTATCTAAGGCTTAGATAAGCTGCGCACCATCTTAACTTAGCATTGACAAAGTTCAAGTCAAGTCACCAGTGCAACTGTGTAAGTATATAAACTTACTATAATAAATATTTCATTGTCAAGAAACACTTTGCTACCACTTCGAAAAGATCTGCTAGCAGAAGGCCACTTACTTTATGATCTAGAAGAATGTTTTCAGGCTTTAAGTCTCTGCAATACAAAACAAATCAAACTTTCAAAACAACGATAGAAACAGCTGTTATTAGTCTTGGTTTATTAACACCTCTTTTTCTACAAACCTGTAGATTATTTGAAGGGAATGAAGATATCCAATTGCAGATGCTATTTCAGCAGCATAGAATCTAGCCCTGTCAATAGAAGAGAAGCGCAACTCTTATTAAATTATTCTCACTCTGTCAACCTTACAAGCATGCTAAAGTGGCATGCAACAGTCATGTCAGCAGGCAATAAATCCTGACATGTTTGAGATTAGGTCCTAATGTTCCTCAAACAGTCCTTTTCTGCTGACAGAAAAGCCTTAAGCTCACTGGCTAAGCAACCAGTCCAAGAGGACACAAAATACCCTGCATGGTGAAACAAAAAACAGAGATACTGCACATAGATTCATGGTGCTACCAACAGTGGACCTTGGTATACTTCTTCAACTGTCTAAACAGTCATACATGGGAAGTAATATATCAAACATGAGAGGCAGCGTTTCATCTGGATGTCCAAACACCAGGAAGAGAGTTGAAAATACGACACGCAGCGGAGTATTTTTGACGAAATTCAAGGTGTTTGGATAACCGATGAAACATTGCCTCGAGTGTTTGATACATGTATATCTTCTCAATCAAAACAAAAGCTAAGGAGTAAACAGAGAAGTAAAATTGTCAAAATCTATGCTAATTAAGACTGGGTATCTAAACCTCCTTCACGGTTGTGATTTTCTTTGTTTTAACTTGATGAATTATTAATGAGTTTGAGAAGTTTTATAATTTAGTAATCTTTTAAAAGCCTTTACATACTTCCCTAATGTACATTTCAATGATGCTTATTAAAAAGATGAGAAATATGAAACTTTTCATGTTTGTAATTTCATTATTGCTCCTTCAATAATCAAGATCAATTAAATAATGATGTTTAAAGTGAAACTGATCTTTCAGGATACTGACCTTGGCTCTGGAAAGGATCTATCTTTTTGTAAATGAAAGAATAACTAAAACAAAAAAAGAAATGATAAGTCAGCAAAGGTACATGGGTACCGGTGGTAAACCATTTAAACACATTGCAGTTTACCTCTCCTCCATTGACGTAATCCAAAACAAAGTACAGCTTATCTCTTGTCTGAAACGAGTAATGCAATCCCTGAAATGTTCAACAAAGAGACTCGCTTAACATGCAACTCTCTTCACCAGTGTTTATATGTTTATTGGTACTGCAGATGTAAAAGAGTAGTGGTTGACATATTCTCACTGGATTTCTACTAATGTAAATTAAACTATCATTTCTTTTCATAACACATTCAGTGTTTTTAGATGACATTAAACAAACAGACATTCCAGTACTTACCACTAAAAAAGGGTGCTTAACATTCATCAATAAAACATTCCTCTCTGCCATTATGTGCTTTGCCTAAACATTTTTTTTAAATCAATAAGAGAAATAATGAGATGTAGAAGTTTTAATCGGTAATATTTACGTTTTATGCAGTTTATTTTTCCAAGTACTGGTATGCATCTTTCAAAAATACCTTTCCTCTAAGTTTTAAAAAAAACTTCAATCATGATTTGCCTCCAGCTAATCACCACCAAATAGGTTATTGGTCATCACCAGAGCTGACTTAAAATTTGTGACCCATCTGATATGGTTGGTTAACCATTTTACTTTTTAATTTTGTAATACATGTGTGTTAAGAATTTGATTTCAATTGGAGTTTAGAGCCAACAAACCTCATTTCTTTTTCTTATTGCAGCTTTGTTTAGAACCTTGATAGCATAGAACTGATCTTCTTGTTTGTTTTTAGCAAGGAAAACCTGCAATTAAAATTAAAGTGCTTTACACATTCAATGATATCTATTAAGTTTAAGGTTTGTACATGTAACTTAATCTCAGTTCTGTTTAAGTACACAACTGGAAATGAAACAATGAAAAATAGGACACAATTACCTTTCCAAAGCTTCCTTTACCAATGACCTTGAGAAAAAGGAAGTCACTTGGCTTTGCCCTGCAACACAAAGTTATTAAATTAAAAATCAAATATGTAATTTGGGGATTAATTTTACACAGATGTGTTAATCACCATGCATAATTCACTGTGTAGAAGGTGCAGAAGAGGGTTTAAACTCCATTAATTGCCCTTACATTATTTTTTGTGTTTTGGGCTATAAAAATAATTCTTTAACCTCAACATCTAATGATGATGAAGATGATGATGATGATGATGATGATGATGATGAGGATGATGAGAATAATGATGATGATGACGACAGTGATGACGACAATGACAAATTGGGGTTGAGGTGGTGAAGGATACTTAATTTAACAGTAAATGTCAATTATAGTTCTGTAATAATTACTTTTGATTGTATGAATCTCCAAGATCAATTTTGTTGAGGTCCTTGGCCTTTGTGACAAGAAGAAAAAAATACATATTTACAGTTTAAGAAAAAAATAAACAAACAAATTACATATTGAATAAAATTCACTAAATCCAAATTAATATATTAAAAAATACTAAAATCATTTACATAATATATAATTTATATACATAATCACAAAATTACAAAATAGAGAACCTAAGATAGTTCATAAACTTGCTTATTATTATTACAGTCAACGCGCTTCACGCATGAACGCTCGGCGACGTTAGGTTCCAATATTCACGTGAATAGTTCGTGAATGAATTTGATTGACATGCCTTCGCCACGAGATTGAAAGATAAGGATCACGTTTCAAATAATCAAATCATTCAGTTGAAGATTTCGCGCTCAAACGATTGAAAATGGCAGAAATTCTCATAAAGATAAAAGATTGAGGGCAACAGCAACGCTCTTGCGTTTGTTGAGCGAACACAACCCTATCTAAGCAAAACGCTTAAAGAAATAAAACAGGACATCGTTTCCGAAGTAGGAGAATTGTTGCCTCAAAATTTTAAGTTTGTTCGAACGGGAATTCCAGTGAGCGCTATCCAAGAAGAAAAACTGCATCTTCAAAAGTGCATAGGAGAGGAAGAGAGCAGCGAAGTATTTAATTTGTCAATTCAAGTACACAGTAGCTCGGAAAAGAAGGATTCTCGGGAAATTTCCACCGGCTCAAAGTTCCAGCAAAAAAGTCCGTCTCACTGAACCAGCCGTCGGCGTCGAAAGACGGTCAGGATGCGTTTGAGAAGACAACCAGACAAATTCAGTGTGAAGTCGAATCGTTAGAGGATGATATACAGCTGGCCCAGGCGAAATTTCATTCGCTTGAAGAAATTCCTTCACATCGACCCTGGTATGGTGACACAGTCGCTCATTTGTTCCCGCGCGAAAACAACTAGTCTCCTTCGCAGCCGTTTTTAGGCTCGTCACGGCACTCGGCCGAAAAATAATTTGAAAATAGTTTTCATCTGTAATAACTGCATATTTCTTATTTTCAATCTTACCACGAGTTTTTTACTACTTTTAATTTGATTTACAGTTTTGCAATTGAAGGTTCGAAGAATCATTTCATAATTGAAAAATCAAATCGGTGAATGAAATATTTTATGAATGTTTGAAGTTGTGCGTTCATGCGTGAAGCGCGTTGACTGTAACATTATTTCAGGAAAAGAGTACCAGTAAATCAGCCTCGTCAGCTCCAAACTGTTCAGTATCATCATTAACTTGGGTATTCCTTGGATTATCCAGTGATAAAAACAGACGGACATCAGGACTGTGGAGAAGTGTACACAACTGATGAGTGTTTTCTGCAGTTCACAAATTACTCTCCATTGAAACTTCTTTGCAACTTAAGAATAACAACCACAATCCCGGCCAAAAGAAGTTGGGACAGTTAAGCTGTGATGTGAAGTATATATGAAATAATTCATATTTAAACTGAGGTTGTTGATAAAAGTGAAAAAGATCATCACAATAAATCTTCCAATTTTTCAATTTCATTAATTAATCCTCTAAATCTGAACATTGTCCTTGCCTTGTCATCGGCAGTAACTAATCAATCAAACAAAACTATAATTTTCCATGACTTTTAAGGACCCACAATTAAACTCCATGACTTTCCAGGCCTGGAAAATGAAATCCTTAAATTCCATGACTTTCCAGGTTTCCATGACCAGTACGAAGCCTGATTATAACAGCCTTAAAAGGGCTCCGTCATGGTATATAGACGTTTTGTTGTGTAGTATCGCTGAGTATTTTTACGAGTTGTGCCGTCCCTGGTGAAAATCTTTCAAGGATCTTCAAGGATCCTTAAAGATCTGCATGAGGATCTTCATGAGGATCTTAATTAAGATCCTCAGACATCTTGGTAAAGATCCTCAAGGATCCTTCATTTTCTTGCCAAGATCCTTGAGGATCCTCGAGGATCTTCAAGGATCCTTATAGGATCTTCAAGGATCTTTAAGGATCCTCAAGGATCTTGGCAAGAAAATGAAGGATCCTTGAGGATCTTCTAAGATCTTGCAAAGATCCTCTAGGATCCTCCCAATATCTTGCAAAGATCCTGTAGGATCCTTCCAAGATCTTGCAAAGATCCTCTAGGATCCTCTCAAGATCTTGCAAAGATCCTCTAGGATCTTCTAAAGATCTTCAAAGATCCTCCCAAAATCTTGTTCAAGGTCCTCAAGGATCTTTAATTGGATTCCCAAGATCCTTGAAGATCTTCGACGATTCTTATATGAGTAATTTGCTAAATATATTACCTAGACCTTGTGAAGATCCTCAAAGATTCTCCCCCCCCACCCCGTTTCCCCAAAGATCTTGCAAAAATCTCAAGGATCCTTCAATTTCTTGCCAAGTTCGTCAAGGATCTTCAAGGATACTTTTAGGATCCTCAAGAATCCTCCCAAAGATCTTCAATGCTATTCTTAAAAGAATCTTGCAAAGACCATCAAGGATCTTGCAAAGTCATGTTCAAAGACCTTTACAAATCTTAATACCATCCACAGTGGCTTTAAAAAGTAACACACTTCACATCAAAAGTTAATTTTATTCAAAATACCGCTCTATTTATTAAATTCTGGGCTTTTGACCTGGCTTTATATTTATTTCATATGGCACATTTGATATTTCATAAATCTCATTGTTCAATGGCTAAATGTGGCTCTCGTGTGCCCTATTTTATAGCTATTTTTAACCCTGTGAAAAGGCTATTGTAAGGCTAAATTTTAACCCTATTTTGTCTATTTTAAAGCTATTTTAAGCTCGTTTCATGTTTATTTTAAGTCTCTTTTATGTGTATGTGATTCATGTAGTATTATTCAATTGTAGTGGTGCAATAGGCCATTTCCGAGTTCTCTTGTGCCTCTGTTTCAAAACGACTCTAAGTGCGAAACCTTTCATATAAAAATGAGTCCTGCATGCAGTTTCATTTCTGCATCATGCAAATCAAAGTTATTTTTATAAGAATGGTTTTGCACTTAGACTCACTTTCAAACAGAGGCACAAGGGAACTTGGTAATCACTTGTTGTGCGTGCGTTTTTTTAATTATGAATATGTTACAACGGCTTTCTTTAAATGAAATTTTTATTGCATATTTAATATTTAATACAGAATTTAATAAATAGAGCGGTATTTTGAATAAAATTAACTTTTGATGTGAAGTGTGTTACTTTTAAAAGCCACTGTGGATGGTATTAAGATTTGTAAAGATCTTTGAACATGACTTTGCAAGATCCTTGATGGTCTTTGCAAGATTCTTTTAAGAATAGCATTGAAGATCTTTGGGAGGATTCTTGAGGATCCTAAAAGTATCCTTGAAGATCCTTGACGAACTTGGCAAGAAATTGAAGGATCCTTGAGATTTTTGCAAGATCTTTGGGGAAACGGGGTGGGGGGGGGGGGAATCTTTGAGGATCTTCACAAGGTCTAGGTAATATCTTTAGCAATACTCATATAAGAATCGTCGAAGATCTTCAAGGATCTTGGGAATCCAATTAAAGATCCTTGAGGACCTTGAACAAGATTTTGGGAGGATCTTTGAAGATCTTTAGAAGATCCTAGAGGATCTTTGCAAGATCTTGAGAGGATCCTAGAGGATCTTTGCAAGATCTTGGAAGGATCCTACAGGATCTTTGCAAGATATTGGGAGGATCCTAGAGGATCTTTGCAAGATCTTAGAAGATCCTCAAGGATCCTTCATTTTCTTGCCAAGATCCTTGAGGATCCTTAAAGATCCTTGAAGATCCTATAAGGATCCTTGAAGATCCTCGAGGATCCTCAAGGATCTTGGCAAGAAAATGAAGGATCCTTGAGGATCTTTACCAAGATGTCTGAGGATCTTAATTAAGATCCTCATGAAGATCCTCATGCAGATCTTTAAGGATCCTTGAAGATCCTTGAAAGATTTTCACCAGGGACGGCACAACTCGTAAAAATACTCAGCGATACTACACAACAAAACGTCTATATACCATGACGGAGCCCTTTTAAGGCTGTTATAATCAGGCTTCGTACTGGTCATGGAAACCTGGAAAGTCATGGAATTTAAGGATTTCATTTTCCAGGCCTGGAAAGTCATGGAGTTTAATTGTGGGTCCTTAAAAGTCATGGAAAATTATAGTTTTGTTTGATTGATTAGTTACTGCCGATGACAAGGCAAGGACAATGTTCAGATTTAGAGGATTAATTAATGAAATTGAAAAATTGGAAGATTTATTGTGATGATCTTTTTCACTTTTATCAACAACCTCAGTTTAAATATGAATTATTTCATATATACTTCACATCACAGCTTAACTGTCCCAACTTCTTTTGGCCGGGATTGTGGTTGTTATTCTTAAGTTGCAAAGAAGTTTCAATGGAGAGTAATTTGTGAACTGCAGAAAACACTCATCAGTTGTGTACACTTCTCCACAGTCCTGATGTCCGTCTGTTTTTATCACTGGATAATCCAAGGAATACCCAAGTTAATGATGATACTGAACAGTTTGGAGCTGACGAGGCTGATTTACTGGTACTCTTTTCCTGAAATAATGTTACAGTCAACGCGCTTCACGCATGAACGCACAACTTCAAACATTCATAAAATATTTCATTCACCGATTTGATTTTTCAATTATGAAATGATTCTTCGAACCTTCAATTGCAAAACTGTAAATCAAATTAAAAGTAGTAAAAAACTCGTGGTAAGATTGAAAATAAGAAATATGCAGTTATTACAGATGAAAACTATTTTCAAATTATTTTTCGGCCGAGTGCCGTGACGAGCCTAAAAACGGCTGCGAAGGAGACTAGTTGTTTTCGCGCGGGAACAAATGAGCGACTGTGTCACCATACCAGGGTCGATGTGAAGGAATTTCTTCAAGCGAATGAAATTTCGCCTGGGCCAGCTGTATATCATCCTCTAACGATTCGACTTCACACTGAATTTGTCTGGTTGTCTTCTCAAACGCATCCTGACCGTCTTTCGACGCCGACGGCTGGTTCAGTGAGACGGACTTTTTTGCTGGAACTTTGAGCCGGTGGAAATTTCCCGAGAATCCTTCTTTTCCGAGCTACTGTGTACTTGAATTGACAAATTAAATACTTCGCTGCTCTCTTCCTCTCCTATGCACTTTTGAAGATGCAGTTTTTCTTCTTGGATAGCGCTCACTGGAATTCCCGTTCGAACAAACTTAAAATTTTGAGGCAACAATTCTCCTACTTCGGAAACGATGTCCTGTTTTATTTCTTTAAGCGTTTTGCTTAGATAGGGTTGTGTTCGCTCAACAAACGCAAGAGCGTTGCTGTTGCCCTCAATCTTTTATCTTTATGAGAATTTCTGCCATTTTCAATCGTTTGAGCGCGAAATCTTCAACTGAATGATTTGATTATTTGAAACGTGATCCTTATCTTTCAATCTCGTGGCGAAGGCATGTCAATCAAATTCATTCACGAACTATTCACGTGAATATTGGAACCTAACGTCGCCGAGCGTTCATGCGTGAAGCGCGTTGACTGTAATAATAATAAGCAAGTTTATGAACTATCTTAGGTTCTCTATTTTGTAATTTTGTGATTATGTATATAAATTATATATTATGTAAATGATTTTAGTATTTTTTAATATATTAATTTGGATTTAGTGAATTTTATTCAATATGTAATTTGTTTGTTTATTTTTTTCTTAAACTGTAAATATGTATTTTTTTCTTCTTGTCACAAAGGCCAAGGACCTCAACAAAATTGATCTTGGAGATTCATACAATCAAAAGTAATTATTACAGAACTATAATTGACATTTACTGTTAAATTAAGTATCCTTCACCACCTCAACCCCAATTTGTCATTGTCGTCATCACTGTCGTCATCATCATCATTATTCTCATCATCCTCATCATCATCATCATCATCATCATCATCATCTTCATCATCATTAGATGTTGAGGTTAAAGAATTATTTTTATAGCCCAAAACACAAAAAATAATGTAAGGGCAATTAATGGAGTTTAAACCCTCTTCTGCACCTTCTACACAGTGAATTATGCATGGTGATTAACACATCTGTGTAAAATTAATCCCCAAATTACATATTTGATTTTTAATTTAATAACTTTGTGTTGCAGGGCAAAGCCAAGTGACTTCCTTTTTCTCAAGGTCATTGGTAAAGGAAGCTTTGGAAAGGTAATTGTGTCCTATTTTTCATTGTTTCATTTCCAGTTGTGTACTTAAACAGAACTGAGATTAAGTTACATGTACAAACCTTAAACTTAATAGATATCATTGAATGTGTAAAGCACTTTAATTTTAATTGCAGGTTTTCCTTGCTAAAAACAAACAAGAAGATCAGTTCTATGCTATCAAGGTTCTAAACAAAGCTGCAATAAGAAAAAGAAATGAGGTTTGTTGGCTCTAAACTCCAATTGAAATCAAATTCTTAACACACATGTATTACAAAATTAAAAAGTAAAATGGTTAACCAACCATATCAGATGGGTCACAAATTTTAAGTCAGCTCTGGTGATGACCAATAACCTATTTGGTGGTGATTAGCTGGAGGCAAATCATGATTGAAGTTTTTTTTAAAACTTAGAGGAAAGGTATTTTTGAAAGATGCATACCAGTACTTGGAAAAATAAACTGCATAAAACGTAAATATTACCGATTAAAACTTCTACATCTCATTATTTCTCTTATTGATTTAAAAAAAATGTTTAGGCAAAGCACATAATGGCAGAGAGGAATGTTTTATTGATGAATGTTAAGCACCCTTTTTTAGTGGTAAGTACTGGAATGTCTGTTTGTTTAATGTCATCTAAAAACACTGAATGTGTTATGAAAAGAAATGATAGTTTAATTTACATTAGTAGAAATCCAGTGAGAATATGTCAACCACTACTCTTTTACATCTGCAGTACCAATAAACATATAAACACTGGTGAAGAGAGTTGCATGTTAAGCGAGTCTCTTTGTTGAACATTTCAGGGATTGCATTACTCGTTTCAGACAAGAGATAAGCTGTACTTTGTTTTGGATTACGTCAATGGAGGAGAGGTAAACTGCAATGTGTTTAAATGGTTTACCACCGGTACCCATGTACCTTTGCTGACTTATCATTTCTTTTTTTGTTTTAGTTATTCTTTCATTTACAAAAAGATAGATCCTTTCCAGAGCCAAGGTCAGTATCCTGAAAGATCAGTTTCACTTTAAACATCATTATTTAATTGATCTTGATTATTGAAGGAGCAATAATGAAATTACAAACATGAAAAGTTTCATATTTCTCATCTTTTTAATAAGCATCATTGAAATGTACATTAGGGAAGTATGTAAAGGCTTTTAAAAGATTACTAAATTATAAAACTTCTCAAACTCATTAATAATTCATCAAGTTAAAACAAAGAAAATCACAACCGTGAAGGAGGTTTAGATACCCAGTCTTAATTAGCATAGATTTTGACAATTTTACTTCTCTGTTTACTCCTTAGCTTTTGTTTTGATTGAGAAGATATACATGTATCAAACACTCGAGGCAATGTTTCATCGGTTATCCAAACACCTTGAATTTCGTCAAAAATACTCCGCTGCGTGTCGTATTTTCAACTCTCTTCCTGGTGTTTGGACATCCAGATGAAACGCTGCCTCTCATGTTTGATATATTACTTCCCATGTATGACTGTTTAGACAGTTGAAGAAGTATACCAAGGTCCACTGTTGGTAGCACCATGAATCTATGTGCAGTATCTCTGTTTTTTGTTTCACCATGCAGGGTATTTTGTGTCCTCTTGGACTGGTTGCTTAGCCAGTGAGCTTAAGGCTTTTCTGTCAGCAGAAAAGGACTGTTTGAGGAACATTAGGACCTAATCTCAAACATGTCAGGATTTATTGCCTGCTGACATGACTGTTGCATGCCACTTTAGCATGCTTGTAAGGTTGACAGAGTGAGAATAATTTAATAAGAGTTGCGCTTCTCTTCTATTGACAGGGCTAGATTCTATGCTGCTGAAATAGCATCTGCAATTGGATATCTTCATTCCCTTCAAATAATCTACAGGTTTGTAGAAAAAGAGGTGTTAATAAACCAAGACTAATAACAGCTGTTTCTATCGTTGTTTTGAAAGTTTGATTTGTTTTGTATTGCAGAGACTTAAAGCCTGAAAACATTCTTCTAGATCATAAAGTAAGTGGCCTTCTGCTAGCAGATCTTTTCGAAGTGGTAGCAAAGTGTTTCTTGACAATGAAATATTTATTATAGTAAGTTTATATACTTACACAGTTGCACTGGTGACTTGACTTGAACTTTGTCAATGCTAAGTTAAGATGGTGCGCAGCTTATCTAAGCCTTAGATACTGTAATGCAACATTTCAATTTTTGTTGGGAATCCCAAAAGCCGCAGCCAACATCTTCTCGTGATTTAGAAAGTGACCACCTGAAGGTGGATTTCGTTAACATATGAGAGTCCTTAGTTTTTGTCTTCAAATGTTGAGGCCTGCGAGCTTGCATGATTGTCCTTCTCCCAGGATCGCACAATGATTTTAAAAAAGATGCTTCCAAGATTCTGGAAAAGATTCTTCGTCCGGAGCCATCTAAAAAATAAGGATTGTGCCATCACGAATTTCTTTTTTTTTTCCGCGATTTGCATTGGCGAATGGAGGACAACCTAGCTTGCTAAACTCCCCGGCTTAGTTCAAAGAAATTGTTTGCCTATCCATTGTTTCAAAAACAGCTTTGGCTATATGCAGTAAAATGCTTTTATACAGTTAACCAATGTTTTAAGTGTTAGCATCGTAAGTGGCGCAAGTAATTGTATTGTAAAACATGGTTTGTAAGTAAGGTAAATAATATTGTGATTAGTGTAAGTATTAAGATAATAACAGTATTAGTTAATAGCTTCCCATACCAACATCATTTAATTTATTGAAAAATCTTCCAGGGTCACGTAGTTTTAACAGACTTTGGACTTTGCAAGGAAGGAATAGAGCCTTCTGGAACAACATCGACATTTTGTGGCACACCGGAGGTGAATTTAGATACTGATGATTAAATACGCCTAAACAATTCAACCACCCCTTCATTCCGCTCTCAATGATCCCGAATTTGCTGCAGTTAACCAAAATCTGAAATGCCTGCGAGCATTGTTAAGTACCAAATTATGCTTGGAATGGCAGATACAAACAGCTGTTTCAGTTGTAAGATTGTAATGGGAGCCCATTACTAGGAGCCTGCAACGACATTTTTATAGACCAGTCTAATTTTAGAGATTTTTTCCCCGCGAATTAGGCCAATTCCAGTCTTCGTGAGCACGCTTCGGTAAGGATAAAACAACGCGGCCTGACATGAACATGTCAACATTAGTCCGTGCTTGTGATTGCAGTTGGTCACTGAGGTTCCTGTGGGGATCTGAATTCAAGGTAAATTCAACTAAAAATAGATTGGTGTGTGAAAACGCCGTGACAGGAATATAGTGTAGTTGCAGGATCCTCGTGATGGGCTCCTGATTGTGATTATTATTTAAAATTGATGTCAGGTGTATCAAAATGTTCGGACACAAATTAATGAGAGAAAAGATTCGAATATTCGTTTCAAAAAAGCTCTCACATGCAAACCACAAGCATCAAAGTGAAACTTTTCCTAATTTCCTAAACTAAATTCCAGTCAACAGTTCCGGTCAGCTTGTATATGTGGTATAATCAGTTTTAATGATCCGCTTTTATTCGAAGCGTTTTGCTGCTGTTACAGAAGTTTATTGTCTGACAAACGTATCTAAAATTTAATAGACACATTACATCTGGTATTAAGCAACCTCATAAAGATAAGCCTGCGTAGCAGGTGTTTCCAAAAAGTGACACGAAGGGAACGAAACTGGGAAAAATAAGGAGCAGAGGGAAGGGGTGAGGCGAGCGAAGGAAACGCGATTCCTTTTCTCTCCACCCCTCCCCCTTCTGGCTCACACCCTCCCCACTTCTCCCCAATTTTTTTCTCACACTAGGCGTGCTCCTTCGCTTGCCAGCCCATTCGCTCGCTCTCCGCCTGGAAAAGGAAAGGAAACGGCTGCTACGCAAGCTACATAAAGATAAACCAATTGAAGTCGGTTTTTTTTTACTGCATGTAGTACTTAGCACCAGAAGTTCTGCGGAAGCAAGAATACGACAAAACTGTAGACTGGTGGTGCCTTGGTGCTGTCTTATATGAAATGATGTATGGTCTGGTAAGAAATTTTCTTCTTTTTTTTCTGTATAACCACTAAGCTGCATTTGCACAACACAGAAAACGAAAGTTGTTACCCCGAGAATAGTAGGATGGTTAGCCTCTTAATTAAGCTCTACAGCGGTACCTTTTAGCGTGTTAAGCCGGAAAAAAAATGACAAAAGATAATGTATTCTTTTAGAATAGACCATTTTACAGTTGTCTGATCGGTGACCTGGCCTTTGAATGGCAGCGAGGCTGAAGGTGACCTTGCTTTGATACAGACCCCTCTGCTTTTGTCACCTTTAGCCTCGCTGCCGTTCAAACGCCAAGTCAACTGTAAAATCGATTGGTAGCTCGTGGAGGTGAAAAACATTCGAAGAAATGCTCACAAAACAGGATCTTGGTACATCTTAGGGTTTATTTTCAAAATTTCTCATAAACACCCCCGTCTTTTCTAAATGGGAGTCCCCCCTCGGGAGTATTTTGTCTGTGTCTTGTTGGTTATTTGCTAGAAAAGAAAGTTCTTTTTTCATGACATGATGATTATTAGTTCAACGCTTAACTGCTCTTTAGAAATATAAAGCATTTTCCGTGTTTCTATGGAGCGTTCTATCACAGATGCCGTTCTCTGATTAGTTACGCTGCTCGGTAGCCTCGCAGCTCCTACAAGCTCTAAATTTCATTGGCGAGGATAGAGTCGCAGCCCTTTTGTTTTAGGACTAGGGTCCATTGTTTCTGTTGTTTGTTTTTTTTGTTAAACCTCAAGGGTGGTCTCCAATCAGGTGAGACCTTGTAAGAGCTGTGAGGTGACCCACCCTACTCCCCAGCTATTCTGCTGTAGATAGTAAGTGAAAGGGGACTTTGGTGAAGTTTTTAAAAGCGACAAGTAGATTCATACTAAAACAATTAAATTATTCGCGCTCGATTTCTATGCCTCATGGTTGACGAGGGCTCAGCAGATTGCCGTTGTTAGATAATTGAGGCATGTTCCTAAGTTGACGATCCAGCCTGGATATACTTTAGAATGTGTTCATGTTCCAAAGGGAAATTAGCAGCAAGTTTAACATTGTTCCTTGAATTATTATAACAAATTATTGTTTCCTTTTCAGCCGCCGTTTTATAGTCGGGATACAGCAGAAATGTATGAAAACATCCTCCATAAACCACTTCGTCTTAGAACCAACATATCGGCTAGTGCAAGAAATATCCTTGAAGGCGTAAGTACTTTATGTGGTATGCGTCAGATTGAAGATGATTTCCAATCCGTACTGTGCAATCCCGAGAGTTTGTTTATGTTTTTTGTTTTTTCATTTAAGACATCACAAAATGTAAACATTTCGCATCTAGTCCACTTACATGAAGTAAATTCAAAGTATATTTATTTATTTATTTATTTATTTATTTATTTATTTATTTATTTATTTATTTATTACGATTTACTCCATCGCATTACAAATACATTAAAAAAAATCAAGATAATCAACTCTAAAAAGGAATGGAGAAGGAGACAACCAAAAGCGCAATTTCACCATACTAGGGATGTCCGCAGCTGTAAAAATCAGTGAAGCTGAAGGCCTCAAAGATAGGGTGTGTGGTTCGGAACGAATAACGTCGATTCGCATTCCATCGAGTGAGACTTGTAATGTTTAAACATTAGGGTGTTAAGACTGCGCAATACGGATTGGAAATCATGTTTCACAGTTGAGATAATTTTATTGTCATATTGTTGCTGACTGTCTTTATGATTACCCGACAGCTTCTTCAGAAAGACCGCTCAAAAAGACTTGGAGTGGGAGAGAATGACTATGTAAGTTTGTACATCATTTTGAGCTTATATAATGACGTCAGTTTCTTATGCGTCTGTCCTGTTATTGATCATGAATTTCGTCATAATATCGTCAAAGTACATTAGCTTTGGATTCACGCAGAGACATCTTTGTCAATGTTATGACGAAATTCATTGTCAACAACAGGACAGACGCATTTAAAACTGACGTCAATTTGTTTTATACATTGACAAATCGTTAAATTGTCCGCCCTCGCTCGTTGCCGCATCGCATAAATTATAAATTCATTTGTCTGTTTGCTTATTGAAGATTAGCAAATAAGCCCGCGATAATGCCTACAGTTATCGTAAAAAAATGCATTCAACACAATATTGAAGACAAATGAGCTCTGATTTTCATAATCAGCAACGATCTAGAAGTCAAATTTCCTATCAGATGTGATGCTAGTCTATCACAGGTTAATCTGCGACATTTGGCTGGTTGAGCTGCTTCTGATGTAGCCGTGTATAGATACGCAAAGACATTCATAATATTTTGTGCATTCAATCGCTTTTGCAGTAGTAAGATGTGGTTTCCTTTTTCATTTACTCTTCATAGGAAGAGATCAAGAACCATCCTTTTTTTCGCAGCATTGACTGGCAAATGTTATATGATAAAAAAGTCGAGCCACCGTACAATCCGAATGTGGTAAGTAAAGCACTGTGCAGGGGAGCAAATATTAGTTTTAAGGAATAGAGCACTTTTTCCGTGTTTACATAGCCCAATCTAAATACCAGGATGGTTGGGAGAATTTGAGGCAGTAAGGCAAACTCGAGCGTACATCTCGGGTTTGCATAACTTTCGAGAACCCAACCGTCCGAGTGTTTAGATGATGCTATGAAGACACGGAAAAGGTATTCTACTGCTTTTATAAAGTGATACTCAAAAATACGCGTGAATCTATAACGTCACAACCGTGTTTACATTTCATCTAAACACACCTGTCGACCAACGAGGGTTGCCCACATGTTTTATTGCTTTTATTCTTGTTTTTGGTAAAGTATTATTTGGTCAATCTGTTGTTGTTTTTTCACCAACAGACAGGCCAGCTTGACTTGAGACATTTTGATCCGGAGTTCGTTCGTGAGCCAGTACCAGGTATGACGCCATGGGTATCAAAGGCCCCAAGGATACTAAGCATTTATTTTCTCTTAACAATACTGACAATACGTTCAAAGATTACACAAACAAGGCTTAACAATTTCTACAAAAACCTTTCCCTTGATGTTCCCTTCCAAGCACTGCTTAAAAAATGCAGTAAAAAGAGATAGGTCACCATACTCGCAAAAGACATAATGGGCCAGTCTTACCTCATTTATGCCTAGTCGCGTGTCGTCATTTCATCGGTTCACTTTACATTTTGCGGTAGCTTGAAATAAAATTTGTTAAAGATGTAAATGTAAAAATGTAATTTGTTTACCCACGGAGCACCAAGGAGTTTACAAAGAACTCGTTCAGAAATGTCCGTGCATTCCAGGATCGAATTGGAATTTGAAAACGTTGGTTTTTGGGGAGAGGGGAAAACCGGAGAACCCGGAGAAAAACCCCTCGGAGCAGAGTAGAGAACCAATAACAAACTCAACCCACATATGACGCCGGGTCCGGGAATCGAACCCGGGACACATTGGTGGGAGGCGAGCGCTCTCACCACTGCACCATCTCTGCTCCCCTAAGATGAAGCGTTACGTGAAAAAAAACTTGAAAAATACTTGATACATAATTTTCGAGCACATGCAACGATTCAAGATATATTTTATGGAAAAATGAACAGTTTTAAGTGACATCGACTTAAAACGTTCCTCGAGTAGTTGTTTTTAAGGTTAGCCTGCTTGAATAGCGGTTTTGTGCACGCCTTTAGTTTTTTATGACTCTTTTCCTTCCGATCAACTTTTTTTTAATATTTCGAGTTGAATAGAATAACTTTTACTCGAAAATTATGTTTTTTAAATAAAAAAAATAGTTTACCATCCTTGTTTAAGAAAAAACTAGCATTTATTCCGCTGTCGAGTTTGGCTTGAAGGAAATCTCTAGATGTTGTGTACAGTTGTTTCACTGAGAAAGGTTGTCCTATAAACAAGTTCAAAAGCGTACGTGACAATGTCAAAAGGTATTATGGGTAATGCTGGCCAACGGTTGCTTGATTGAAGCTAATGGCATTTTATCGTGACAGACGAAAACAACACACCACGTGTATTTATGCTTTTCCTTGCTGAAACACTGTCAGTTAACCTCAGGGAAGGAACACCAATCTATCACTACCTAAAATACTTATCGGCATTGTCGCGTTCGCTTTTACGCTTGTGTGGGACAACCTTTGTCGAAAAAGCATTATATTGCACAGTATGCACACGCTCGTTTGCCTGCTAATGACGCAAAAATCGTGCGCTGTAGGGACGCTCAGTAGGGACCTTAAAGCCCGTTTTACGCCGTATACGACGGCGACGGCGACGGCGAGGACGACATCTAGTAAGCAATGTACTTCTATTTTGCTTTGGAATTTCTCATTTGTTGAGCTCTATTCCGTGTGTTTGTCGGTATTAAAACTTACCCCTGCTGAATATGCTACGAATGCGTCAAGCTCAAAATAGAAATACGAAAAATTAGCTGTTGTTGTTCAGGTTCTCCAAACAACGCAGAATTCGGTCATTTCACGTTATTGTTTTGCAGAGGACGACAAAGAAATGCACCAAGAATTATAATGCACGTGCACAGCTATTGTTTTGCTCTTCAAACTTATTGTTTGATGACGTTCTCGTTACCGTTGCCGTCGTGTTTTGCGTAAGGTCCCTAATAATGGCATTCTGAGGAATAACCTGCAAGGTAATGTTTCGATAATGTTACTCAAGCCCATTTCTAACGCCGACATGTTACGTTAAAAATCGATATCGTATAGCAAGGCGCTTAGGGCGACTTTTAACGCAACTTTTCGTTGTTGTTGTTGTTGACATGTTGCGTTAAAAATCGTCTTGTGTAACTTAGCGTTGCCGTCCACTGCCGCCAGAAAATTGCAGTAAAAATTGCCTCCTGTAACATGGATTAAAAATCGGCGTAACAAATCGGCTAGTGTAACATCACCTGAAGATTTCTTATTTTCTTTATATATGATATCATGTAAATTGCCCTGTACTATACTGAATACAACGAGTGATTGTGATTTAACATTTGCTGCTCAATTTTCTGTTTTGCTCTCAATAGGATCTGTGGGTAAATCTGCTGATTCAGCGTTTTTAAGTGCCAGTGTTGACGACCCTGATGATGCATTTGTTGGTTTTACTTACGTTGCTCCAATGGAAGAAGTCTTACACGAATGACATATAACATAATATGCAACTTATTTCTTGCTTTAAGCTAGATGCACAGTGTAGTATGCGCTCTTTTGAAACACATCACGACACAGTCTACAGACCTGCAACATTGCACTGCAACAAAAGTAAATGAGAGTTATCACAAACAGAGAAAAGCGTTAGTCCAGATCTGGCCCTCTTGATGACACACAATGCAACTCTGTCACGCAATGCTACGCCTTGCATTCGCTAAAAATAAGCAGACTGAGAGAGATCCAGAACTGGGCGAACAAAACGTTTGCAGCGGTCAAACGCAAACATGTTACACTACCTTCTAGAGTTTTTGAGACTTTTCAGCGGAACTGTGTGAGAAAACGTTACAAACAGAGCGGTTGGAAACTAAATTACCAGTCGATAAACTAAGCGGGTTACAATTATCTATGAATATGTAGCGTATATGGTATATCTATTCGGTGACTGTCTCGATCATCGCCTGAGCTGAAAATGGAGGATTTCTGCATATTTATTCGTTTAAAGCGGCAGTTTGTCGGGAATTGCACGTGCGCAGTGCGTTTGACCGCTGTAAAGGGAAACTATCTGTTTTCGAAAACTCTGGAAAGTAATTATCGTGTTTGCTTGGTTCTAGTGGCGTGAGGTAATCAGAATGAGGGGCAATATTGACATCAGCTGTGACCGTTAATTTTTGCCTCTTTAGTTTTGGTTCATCGACAGCCATTGGAACGCAATCTGTCATTGCAGACTTCAGGTAAAGATGATCATAAAACATTACATTTTAGTACTCTGCAAACACTTTGCCTGCACTATTTGGTTACTAAATAAAGCCAAAAGAGTTTCAAACTTCGGTAGTCTTGTAACTTATAGTTCATACGTTTGACAAAATGGTTCGGATTATAATGTGGCATTTTGAGAAACAACTGGAAGTTCGCCAGAGTTCACCGATATGATCGACTGAACACGCTAATTTATTACGATTTATGATGAAATTATTCAGATTCATGAAACGTTCTTAACTTATTAATAATTTTGCTGTGGTTTCAAGGATCCATTTAATAGAGCTATAGAGCTGGAAAGACAATTGTATTTATTAAGTATTAGACATTATTGGATGATATTATGTGACAGCCAGGCTTTATCTGTACGTGATACGGTGAAAAAACGTGAAATAAAATTCTCTTTGCAGAGTTCGTCTAATTCGACATTCGTGTCCATACTGTCTGGTCAATGAAATGTGAAGAGTTTATTGGCTTACTAGTATTTATTCGATTCTTTTTATTAAGTTAGGTCGGCACACTTGACGAGGGGACTAGTCCCTGCGACTGGTCCGTGCAACACTCGAAGTCGCGAGGACAAGTGCCATCGTGTGAACTGGCCATTTTTGCTTCAAAATCTAGTCGCAGGGACCAATTTTGGTCCCTACGACTAGTCCCATGAATTCAAACCAGTTTGAATTTTTGGGACAAGTCCCCTGCGACTTGTTCCTCAAAACGCTTCGTGTGAACTACTCGTGGGACAAGTCTCTGCGACCAGTCCCTTCGTGTAAACTCTTCAGGGGACTCAGTAGTCGCAAGGACAAGTCCCTCGTGTGTTCCGACCTTAACGTAGTCTATCACTCTCTCGTAACCGCATGTTGAAGGCAAGAAGCCAAGACCAACTAAAAATATGTTGTTTGATTGACCAAGAATACGTTGATTCAGAGCCTACGAAAATAAATAATCTCTACCAGCAGTATACTTACACTGTTTCTACTGACCTATTTCCATTAGAATTAAGTTATTTAGAAAGCAATAAAAATTTGTTGTGAAGATATGATTGATCATCGCAGTTATGTACACAATTTAAGCAATTGTGAAATTAAAGCCTGAAAAAAATTCAGAGTTCGAATCCCGTTCAGGTCTGAGTTTTTTTTCGGGCTTTTATTTAATTTCACAGCTGGTTAAGTTTTTTGCATAATTGCGATGATCAATCATCTTCATAACATTCTCCGCATATATTTAATAAATAAAGAAGCCTAAGTGGTGTATTACACTGTGTTAAAACACGACAGGCATTTGAGAACACGAGGGAAATGTAGAAAGCACGAGCCGCAGGCGAGTGTTTTCTACATTTCTCGAGTGTTCTCAAATGGTTGGAGTGTTTTATCACAGTGTAATAGGACCCTGCGCGCTCTCTGATTGTTCAAAAACCTATGTTTTATCAGAGTATAAAACATAAAAAAGCGTGTTTTATTGTTTTGCGCGCGTAAAATCTATATCATAAAGCAAATGAAGCCTAAGCCGTGTATTACACTGTAATAAAAAACACTACTTAAAATGAGAACACTCGAGAAATGCCTGTCGTGTTATATCACAGTGTAATACACGGCTTAGGCTTCTTTATTTGTTAAGTAAAAATTGATTCATTATATAAACACCAGTGACCAGGTGAGCTTTCGCGCGTAAACATATCTTCGCGCGTGAAAATAACATGTTTGCGCGGCTCGGTAAATATCTATCGCTAGCCACCTCCACTTCGGTGAATAATTGTTAAATATCACGTGAAAATTTTAGTTTATGTTTTCATACGGTTTCGAGTTCAATTTGGAGTTAAAGTGAATTGTTCAAAAAGCTGAAATTAGTATAGCCGCTTCGCCGGGCGAGTGCAATTTCAGCTTTTTGAAAAACTCGTAAGTTCAAATAATTTCAAATTGAACGAGAAAAAAACCGTATGATTACTTATAGGTAATATAAACATGGAAAATTTGGCATGAAGGAAGTGCCGATAGATCGTTCTTAAAGCCATTTTTCGCATTTGAGAAAACTTTTTTCAAAGTTTCCGTCCAGAATTTTTGTCATCGTTTTACCAGATGCTGTCTGTTCAAAACATCATTGATGTTGTAATTGACAACACCAGCAGGATAACCATTCTGCAGCAACAACCTCCTCAGTTCATCCAGACAAGATCGCAAAGGCGTGAGAAGGTGACGAAGAGAGAAGGTACCTGTCATGCATCCGCTGTCGCAGACCACGTCACGTCAACTGGTCACAACTTAAAATGGGACCACTTTGAGATATTAGCAAAAGGTTGTTCTGATACTCGCTGCAAGATAAAGGAGACTCTACTAATTCAGGAACTCAAACCTACCCTAAACGATAATGTCAGCAGCGAAAGCTTTATCTGTATTAGTTTGCATCTTTGATATGCAATTTTTTTTCTCAGTTGTCATTGTTATTGTTAAATAGTTACTTATTTTAAATTTAAACTTAGTTGCTACTTGCATTATTAACGGTCACTTCTGAAGATGTATGTCAAAACATGCAAAACGTCAAGTAAAGTTCAATAATTTTTGTTTTCCAACATGCGTTTTACTGTCATGTTTGTAACTTGAGTTTGTGTGCTATTTCTTTTCCGTAACGAATAATAAATAGGACTTAAAGAAAACAAAGATATTTGTCTTTAGACGTTATCTGTTCTTCGGAGTTTACAGCTCGTTGGAACAGATTATATGATTACGAGTTGTGGCGAGTTCTTGTTTATTTTGACCTATCAACATTCAAAATTTTAAAAGAAGAGTTTGCCCCTGACATGGTTATCACAAGTAGTAATTTTCACATCCGGTTTTGTAGTCTAAATTGCTGAACTGTTCGGGTGCTCGGCGTCTTAAAAATCAGTACTGTAATAAAAGTTGTCCACAAAACAGCGGATCATGGATTAACTCTCTACCTTGTCCCTGTACGACCAAACATGTCTGTAATGTTATTTATTTGTCAGCTGCATGCAACCCATCTTATGGTCACCGTTCTTCCTGTTTTCCTCATAATGGACGTGACTAACAGCGAGCTATATTGGAGTTCAGGTAAACATTTCGGCTTTTCTTCCAGGGTGAACACACGAGTAATTGATTTAATCATGTTTAAAATATACTTATAATAAATATTAAGTAAAAAGAAACCACAGATTTCTGTAAGCTTTCCACGCAAAAGAATAACGATATATTAACAGGCGGTTCATTCTCATGAAAATTTCCATGCGAAATTCTATTCTCATGATATTTTGTGGAGAAATTTCCATGCGATATTCTATTATTCCGGTCATAAAAGTCTCTTTAGGCTCTTTATCTAACCCACATGTACACCCCGGAATAAATTACCTCCCCGATATTCCTGCTTAATTTTCCTTCAGTTCCGGTTTCTTTTTCTCTTGAGATTAGCATTGAAGCATAATTTGAACAAACTGCTCGTCTGACGGAAATACATAGCTTAGTGAAAGAGTTGATGGCATTATATTTTACTTTTCAACCAGACATTAGAGCAGACCGGATTAAAAGTCTACTTCTTAACCGTTCTCTGATCTCTGGATTCTTCATTCTCTTTTTTTGAAACAAATTTGTATTATTCGCTGGTTGTTTCAGATCAAAACAATTTTCTTCATTCTAGAGAGGATAGCAATACTTTTTATATTCGTTCGTCTGTCGTCCACAGCTGACTATTCTGAAAACAATTTTAAAATATTTTTCTTCTTCCTTCTCGAACTCTCTAATGATCTGATAATGAAATGCAAAATTAAAGACGTGATCGGAAAATTTTAACGTTTTCTGGACAAAACTGGACATTGATATTGCATATTTCTATTTTCAAACGCTTTCCCTTTCAAATTTTATTTCCGTGTCAAACAAATAATTGATGGCTATGAATTTTCTTTCTTTCAAAATATTTTGTTAGATTATTCCGAGATAAGCGCCAAAAATAAACCACTTGTTTACCACGTGATGACAATAGAAATTCTCCCGACTCTCTCTTCCGTCGTGTGACATGACATGTTGACCCCAGACCCCTTTTGAGTTGTCCGATTGGGATGTTGCATTCATAGCTATTTCCCAGGGCAGCAGTGTTTGATTCCATCCATTGTTTATTGGACACTCATTAGTAATCTTAGAGAAAATTAGCTGTGGATTTTAGCTTTTGATAAAACGACGTGGTTCCCACGCGTTTTCTTTCACAAGGAAAGCATTTTAAGTTCCAACGAGCGCGACCTTCCCCCAGAGCAGAACCACAGCACTGTAGCATTCTGTCACGAAGTCCAGTGATTATTTCAACCGCAGGAGCATTTTCCAGCAAATGCGATGTCCAAGCAGATAGATGTAACGGTACCTGACTCAGAAACATTGAGCTCAGAGAAATCAAAGCGTTTTACGGTAAGGTTTGCTCTTCTCTACTCATCGTCAACTGTGTGTTAAGCATTAACTTGCCTTTTGCTTCTTACGTATTCTGTTGTGCTCTGTTTGCCAATGATTATTCTAAAATGACAACAAACAGCTCTGCAAAGATTATTCCGCAGTACTCCGTTCAGTCTGTGACGACTGATAGAGGATATCGCGAAAAGCAGCAAAGGTTTGTTGCTTGAAGATCATCTCTAAAGAGCGGCCCTCGTTGAAGAAACGGTGGAGATCTTGTTCTGCTGTGCGTTTTGTTGGTGGCGATCGAATTTCACGTTTCCGTAGGCGTTTCGCCGCCGCTGTAGCGACAAAAGCTATTTAGTATGGATTGTTATAATGGGAAAAGCTAATCCTGGTTTTGTTTCTTAGAATTATGCAAGCTTATTGATGCCGTTTTAAACACAGAGTCGAAAGAAATGTTAAGCTTTGTCAAATAAGCTTACATGTTTCTGTGTCATGTTTATCCCGTAATTGCCCAAAGGTATCCATTCATTACAACTCGATGGGGAATGGACAGTTTTGCTGCTATTTAGTTTCTTTTCTCGCTATTACTATTCAATTGTCGCTTTACAGTAATTTTTGTTCTCCATAGAAATATTCATGTACAATTTGTTAATCCAAGCTTACATCTACAGCTTACACACTTTGTCCATGAACACACCGAGGATTTTTAAAATAACTAAATCTGCTGGCTAATTAACAGTACTTGAGCTAACCATTCGATATTTTTTGGATAAGGTTTTCATCGCTTTTTACGAAAAAAAAATCAGTCACTTTACTTCTTTTTGCCCAATGCTTTGATTTTGTAATAACTAAAGATCTGGTTTATCTTCAAGCTTAATCATATATAAGGCATGTCAAGTTTTGTACAATTTAGAAAATGAAGCAAACCATTTTAAAGACTCTCTTTCACATAAAAATTGATCTTGGCATATGGCCTGGTTTGATCCATCTGTTTTAGGAGTCAAAGTGTTAAAGATTTCACTGTGTTTTTTGGTTAGATTGAGAAATTAGCCAGGGAAAGCAAAAAAGCTAATTATAATTGGTTGATTTTATCATGTTGGGCCTGGAAAATGCTCTTGTCTATTTTGTGGTCAAAAACTTTTTGATACAAAAATGAAACAGCTAAAAAAGGATACACAACCTCTCACCAAATAACTGGTTGAAAATCAGTAAATCAGTAAAATTTTTAAGAAATAGCTTTCAATAAAACAGCCTTATGTTTAATGTTTATACAATGCAATATACAATGTAAACAATTTTTATGGAGGGTTTTTCTACCTTTCTTGTATCACGTAACTTCTCTTTTTGGCTAAGCTACATAGTACATGTTGTATGGACGCTGATGTTCATCTGCTAGAAAAAAATGTAAATTGATTTGTTTATCTAGCAAGCCACTGGATGGTACATACTGCTTTGAGATGCTTTGACAAATTTCCTGAAGAGTTTTCACCAAGCTTCGTGTGGTTTGCATGTTTAGGTAAAAATATCAAAATGCTGTCAACTGTAGGGAAATTTTTCTTGAAGTTAATGGCTTAGTGAAAATGTTTTTTGTGAGGTTTCAAAATTCTCATGATCTGTAAAGTGATACTGTGTTTTCTTGAACTAGTCATTTATATAATTATACCTCTGACCTCAACTTGGAAGTGTCAGTGATGGAGTAAGCTGTGTTTGGAATTCCCTAAGTTTATGGATTTTAATAAGCATTCTATGTACATACCACACTTCAGATTAGACGTGAAAATTATTTTCTACATTTATGCATCTGGGTATTCAGTTACCACTGAATTTTTACAGTAGCACAACATTTTTAAACCAGTGACCACATTTTCTGGTTGTTTGTTACTCTTATTGAGGCATGAATTTACTTGGCTTATTATTCCACATACACAAGCCATGTTGGACATTTTCCTTAATGTTTTTAAGTACATGCTGTTAATGTGAAAAAAAATTCTGCATAGAAGAGTTAGAAAGTTATGATACTAGTTTGAACAATAACTGTTAGTGTTATATTTGGAGCTGGCATTTTCCCGCTACAGCACACCCATTCATTGGCTAGTTCATGGTCACATGACATCTAACAATGAAACTGTCTCCGGCAAATGCCATGAGTTGGCAACATTGCGAAAACCATGATGTCAAACGGGAAACAGTTCACTGTTACCTGCAAAATGTTGACCGCTGTTGCACGTGATCAGAGGTGGCCTGATGTTGTCACTTGAATCTCAGCACGTTTTTCAACATTTGCTTCTGTTTTGTTTTGCTATATAACAAACCACGTAATGACTGGTCCCTTGGGAAACAGTGAATATTTTTTCCCTCAAATCTCAATGTTTCCCTCGACCTTGTCTCAGGAAACATTGAGATTCTCAGTAAACAAAATTCACTGTTGCCCTCACAATCAGTCATTAAGTGTTAAATCCTGAGACTGAACAAAAAAAAGTCATTTATAGCAGAACTCTCACCAAGTAGAGCCCTATACTCATGTACACCTGTGAATCACTTTTCTTATGGTAACAATAGCTAGCAGGTTATTTGCTTGTGGACAGGTCTACCTGTACTCTCAGTAACAAAATTATGCAAGGTGGCAGCTGTATTCCAGCTGATAGGTTGACAGAGACGTGCAGCCTTGGTTTACAGCATCCTTTGATATTAGACATCTATGTTATGGTCAATTGACACCTGTCAAAACAAGGTATCCACTGACCAGTATCACATGACTATATCATGGGCCCTAGCTTAGAATTCATTGCGATCACTTGTTTTTTAAGTTGACCGCTGGCCAAGACTGGATTTTCAATTGGATTACTGGCTCATGTCAAGTTAATTTGTCGTAGCTAGGGTGTTCGGATACTGGTTAATGCTAACCAAAGATTAAAGATTTAAATGAAGTATAACTTTTTCTTGTGTACAAAAGTGTTTCACTGCTTTTGTTTCATGTAGTTTGAGATTATTCAGAAAACAGAAAACCTTACGACAAAGTTTAAAAAACTCAGATCAAACTTCACTGTTTTCCTGGGCTAGCTTTTAATAGGGCTTGAACAACCCTGTCTATGGGCACCACTTTTAGGCTTGGCTAAATCTATAATGTTAATTCTTAGAATACCATTTTGGCCAAACTTGAATGTTTTCAAAATGTTTCAAAGCAATAAATGATCCTGTGTTGTTTTTCCCCAGGTATACAAAGTTCTTATAAAACTACCAGATGGAAGGAGTTATTTTATATTTAGAAGATACAATGAATTTCATCAAAATGTGTGATAAGGTGTGTTGAAATGTCTCAGAGATTGCAGCGGGTAGAACTACAACTCATTGTATTTGTTAAGGCGTGGTGGGAATGTCAAACTTTTCATCTGCTGAACCTAATATGGATTTGAGTTAACTCAAATAACGTAAGTTTGAATGTTGATTCAGAAGTCTAACCTAATGGTATCAAACTTACACATTCACTGCTTGTACGGCGTACGCCATTCATTTTGCATGCTGTATGCCTTTTAGGATGTGCTCAGTACGTCATGAAATTAGGGAAAGTTCATTTAATATGACAAGAGGGGGATAAAGGTATTGAGGGGGGGGGGGCTCTGAAAAAATTGTTGGGCTAGTACTACTACCAAAGGGAGGGAGGGGTTCCTAAAAAATTGAACCACTAGCGAAGGGAGTTGCTAAAATTTCAATCTTCGAGTTTCAAAATCTTCATCCCCCCCTTGTCATATTAAATGAACTTTCCCCTTAGAGGGGCCTTGATCAAAAACTGGGCCTAGATATCAGTCACGTCACAAATCTATAGATGCGATATTGTTACTTCCCTTTTAAGCCTCTTGCTCATGCTCCGACTATCAGACTACAAACTAGCAATCTTGGCCAACCTGTGAACAGATCAGCATATCTTTGATGTAAGTTATTGTCATGATGCTTTTAGCATCAGATTACATAACCCACCCCCCTGTCTCATCATAGCCTATATATGAAGCTGGGCTTAATAAGGGCTTGAAAAGAATAACAGTGTTTCTGTACAATACGTGGTAAAACAGGGAAAAAACTGAGAATAGCAGTACTACCAGCAGAGTCATTTATGGCATAGCAATGACATAGTCATTTTTTTTTTAGTCTCCTAACTTTATTTTTTTCTTGTTACAGCTCAAAAAGCTATACCCAGACCTACACATCAAACTGCCTGGAAAAGATTGCTTGGAAATAACTTTGATCCTGGTGAGAACTATGTAGGATTGAGCAAAAAACTTATGCGATGCATGACACTGTAGAAAAGTCGTATATAAGGCTAAAATGCTTTGAAAAGTGTCAATTTGTTCAGATAAACTAAACATTTCGGGCTTGGCCCTTCTTCAGTAGGTTGGAATCCACCTACTGAAGGAGGGCCAAGCCCGAAACACTTAACAAATTGACAATTTTCAGAGCATTTTTAGCCTTATATATGATTATATGTACTAGGTTTTCATACTTCCAAGTCTCAATGGCTGACAACCAATGCATATTCAACCCTGCACTGTGGGTGACTTGTATTGCTCATGGGAATGGGTTAATCCAGAAAAAAACACAACCCGGACAGATGGCAAGAATTTTTGACCCACCCACCCCTCTGACTGGATTTCCAGACTGCTAGAGCCTCCTCTCCCCCTTCTGTTCCAGATTTCAATTCTTTTAAAGGCCCTAAATGGAAACAACAAGCAGTAACAAAAGTAACATTTCTTATTATGCATTGTGATTGGCCACCTGAGCAGGCAGGATGGAGCTATCTTGCCTGTCAGGACTACCCACTGTGTCTTGTAAGAAAATTAAATTTCCTGAAAGCCATTTAATTTATTGAGCAAGCTTGTTCGGTCAAGATGGCTGGATATTGACCTGAGTCATTCTTTTTTTGCGAGTTTATTGATCTTGACTCCGTCTAGGTCCAAAAACACGCAAAAAGAGAACTTGGCCAATATCCAGCCATCTTGACCAAACAAGCTTGGTCAATAATCCATACAGTTGTATATCCAAAAGATCCCAGTTTACTATAATTTTCAACTTAGCTTGGTGAATATTATGAATTTGTGGGTCAAATTTGAGCATTTTCAAATCAGATTATTGAAATGATTTTGTTTACACTTAAGTGATCTCACACTCTCCGTGAAAACCTTACTTGCTTTTCTCTGCACCACAGCAAATGTACAAGATAAGAAATTCCATAATCTTAAAAATTATGTAAATGTAAGAAAAACTACAGCAAAGAAAGGCCTTAAGGCTGTTATGAATAAAAACTATTAATTTCAGTTTTCTGTTACAAGAGGGTGTAATTTGGCACATGGCATGATAAAGTTTCCGCTGTTAGGATTTTTAGTGTGACATTTACTAATAAGCTTATCAGTAAAGCTTTTCGAACTAGAATAATTTTAAATTTTGTTACCTTTGTAGGTCTTTATGTCAACTGGAATCCTTGCATTTCTTTCAAGCATTCAAGTTTTATGCATAATGTCAACATTTTGGCTCCCATAAACTTGTCTTTTACCATATCGATCTTAAGGCACAGATAATAAAGTGGAAGTAGCCTAGATAAAACTGCTTGAAATGCCTGTAGCTCTGATAAGGAATCTTAAATGAGAAATGCTTGAAGAAGTTAACAACCTGGTTTCTACGAGAAAAGTATTGTTTTGGCAGATCTCATTATTTGCATGGTGGTAATCATAAATGGAAAACTATTCATGATTTTTCGGTCACATATTGTAAGAGGTAAGAAAGAAATTATATGCAAATTGTGCATCCCCCTTGTAGTCAGCAAACAAGTTCTCAGGTGGGAGAAAACAGAAAAGTCCAACTGACTGCTGGCCCAATCATCTTTTCTTCACATTTTTGGGCATAGGTGGCCTGGGTACCTATGCAAGAATTTCCAGTTTTGCCATCTGTTTTTTTTTGGGGGGGGGGTGTGTATTTCTTCTGGAATAACCCAAGAGCTAGTACATTTTGTTTGAGCTGTTGTTGCAGTAAAAACTAACTAAGGTACATTTGTTACTGTTGTATAGAGTTTATCAAGATACGACGAGAAGGTCTAAATGATGTAACGCAAAAGATTATGAGTCATCCAAAAGCTATTGACCAGTAAGTTAATCATATATTTTCTGACATTCTATCCTCAAGCTGTATTTGTTTAAGGTGCAATTGAACTAATTCTTAACTATCTTTTACAGCCCAGATGTGAGAGAGTTCTTTCGCTGGACAATCCAAAAAATGCTGAAACTAATGATGACGATGATCAACCTGGAGCTGACGAGTCTGACAGCCAGGTGATACTGCTTGCTTCTTAGACCTCTCAAGGTCTGGTAGACAACACTGCCAGTGCTTTGCGCGTTTTAGTATCGTTTAGTGCTGTTACCATCAGGTTTATAATATTTTATTATTCTGTGATCTATCCCCTTTTAAATGCTCTTTATAACTAATGACAGGGTAGAGATATGGATGGCATTGACTTAGGAGTACAAACAATCCAAGTAAGTTGTTATTTAAGATTGATTACTGTTATAAGTGTGATGGAGGAAAACAAAAGAATGTACAAAATTGGGGTAACCTCGCAGCTCTTACAAGGTCTCACCTGATTGGAGACCACCCTTGAGGTTTAACAAAAGATCAAACAACACAAACAATGGACCTTAGCTCTAAAACAAAAGGGCTGCGACTCTATCCTCGCCAATGAAATTTAGAGCTTGTAGGAGCTGCGAGGCTACCGCAAAAGTGACAAAAGAATGGAAACTATCTATTTAATTATGTACATTCTTTTGTTTTCCTCCTTCACACTTTATTTTAATGTAGTTTCACACTTTCTTTTCTTTACATAATGTTTAACAATGGTGACATGTTATCGCCACAACTTCATGTTTTAATATCCCTACTTTTTATTTTGAAATAATAATGATGACGATGATGATGAATGACTTTGTTTTACGTGGAGAAAGAATAAGCCCAAAAGCTAGTTTGTACATTTTCCTTGAAGATACAGCAAGATACAAAAAAAGAAAAATTCTAAAAAAAAAAAACTATTATGTCTAAGAAATCAGCTAGTCAATGATATTGATATCGTAAAGTTGTGTTTGTTGTTTTTTCACTAAATGTTAGAAAATAGTTTATCCATAGCTTCTCTACTTTGTAGCTGTTACGAAAAATTGTTGCGTGACTTGGAACATTCGCGAATATGCTAATTTAGTCTCGAATCTTCTCGCATATTAATTAGTTTTGTGTCACGGTGACTAAGCAATTTATTTTAGTCGTTTACGTCTGCTGCTGTAAATAGTTTTACATTGTAATGTTACTTTATTTAGTAGAGCCGGAAAGTTCTAGAATCTTATGCTGTAAAGTATATAAGCGAATCGGTGTAGTTCTTATATGGTTTTATCCCAGGAGTGTTTGAGGTTTTTCCCAGGAGTGTTTCAGAGAGAATTATCTCGTGAGTCAGTAGTGTTTACTGAAGTGTGACGAAGGTCGCGTGTAAAGTGTTGACAGAGGTCGTGTTTGTAGAAGTGTAACAGAGAGGTTACGTGGATATTGGCAAGAGGCCGTGTTTATACAAGAGTGACAAAGGTCGTGTGTAAAGTTTAGCGGAGGAGTGTTTATTCAAGTGTAACTGACAAGCCTAGCGTGTGCTTGTTGTGAAGTCTTGAGTGGAGTTACTGCGTTCATCTGGAATAAATAACCTTGTTGTTGTTTCCGACATCCCTGCGTTCTGTTTAGACTACAAACTACCTGCCACTTAAAACATCGAACTTGCAACAGTAGCTAAATATTAAGATCCCTAAACCTAAAAGAGTAATATTTACTTTTGTATTATAATCAAACCTAATATTGCATATTAAATATATTAAGCAGTTGATAAAATTTCAGCATGTTACAGTGTGTACAACATTAATTAATATGTCTTTGTCTTTTCAAACATGTTAATGTGACTTGTTTTTAGGGCAAAACCCAGTGATTTCCTCTTCTTAAAGGTCATAGGAAAAGGAAGCTTTGGCAAGGTGAGGAACTAAATGAAGCTTACTTTGGATACACTTGTCTGTTGTTGTTTATTTTCCAAGTTAGTCAAATTTTGAGAACCATTAAGAGTCTGTTAAGAATAACTCATGCAGTATGTACTAAGTGACTAAGTCAGCCAGTAGATCACTGGAGGTGAGGTTGGTCAGTCGGTCGGTCAGTTAGTCCGTCCACACCTATCTGTCTGTCCATCTGTTGGTCTGCCAGTCAGCCAGTAGCCAGCCAGTCGGTCGGTCAATTGGTCGGTCGCTTGGTTTGCTCGGTCAATCAGTCAGTCAAGCACAGACAGTTGGACAGTTGGACAGTCAGTCAGTGAACAATCTTTTGAAATCTTGTCAGTTAGAAAGCCAGAAAGTGATTGGTCTGACTTGTTTGTCTCACATCTTCATCAAATTAATAATAAAACAATATTTTTGTAGGTCTTTCTTTCGAAGAACAAAGCTGAGGATAAATTTTATGCTATTAAGGTTCTGAACAAGGCAGCTATAAGGAAAAGGAATGAGGTAACTTGAATGTGTTTTTGACCTTCATTACATTTACTACATTGTATAATGTGATATTATCACGTCCTTTCGTCCTCTTGGGGTTTTTCTTTGCACCTGTTATGTGACTCACTGTTTACAATTCATCGTACCTATGCAGGGATGGAGCTAAGGATAAAACATAGTGTTTTTTTTTCAATTGACAACTGAAGCAAGGTGGATAAATGAGAATTTACCTGTATAGCACACTGTCGAGTCGAGATATGGTGGCCTCATGGTTGGTGTGCGCATCTCCAGATCGAGCGGTCTGGGTTTGAGCCCTGCCTCTCTCTACCCAGGTGTATACAGTATTGTTCAGAAGAAACCTAACAGGGAATGGGAATGGGTACAGAATGGTTACAGAAAGGTTGCCAATGGAATGCTAACAGAACAGGAACAGAACAGAACGGAACACATAGAGAACAGATATGGAATAGGTACAGAACAGATACGGAACGGATAAAGAACAAGAATGAGAACATGTGTGGAACAGGAACAGAACGTGTTCTGTCTAGCGCTCCGTGTTAGGTTTCTTCTGATCAGTACAGTAACTGTGAATGGATACCGGCAAACTAAATGCTGGGGGTAACCCTGTGATGGACTAGCATACCATCCAGAAAGAGTAGAAAGACACTTAGTCGCTTCATGCTACAGAAACTGGAATAAGCTTCAGCCTGGTGGGCCACTCAGCTCACATGCAGACTTTACCTTTTAGTACACTGTTGAACGACAAACATTGGTTGGTAAAGCAGTGGTTATTTTTTCTCATGTATTATTTAATGTTATGTGCATGGTTTGTTTTAGAAAGGAGAATTCTGCAGCTGGCAGTAAATGTAATGTAATTTTTGTTTTCAGGCCAAGCATATCATGGCAGAACGGAATGTCTTGTTGCAGAATATTAAACATCCATTTTTAGTGGTATGTTTGTTGTCTACTAAATGTATTGAATAATTGAGAATGGTGTTATTATGAAACTTACAAAGCAACAAACATTTAATGTGTATTTAAGTCTGGGCTAATGCAGTCAGATCATTAACCTCAAACTGCAATACAAAATTAGACAAGCAGTTCCTAGGCAACAGAAAGTGTGAAGTTAGCAAGCTTCACTTCATGGCAGCATTAAGGGTAGCTAATATCTTTAACACTGCACAATAGGAGATAGTGAGTTAGCTGTAAGCATTCTCCAAAAGTATATTTGTGCTATCTAAATGTAAACATTTTCAATCAGGAACTAGCATTCGCTTACTTGAAGTACCTTTTGCAATATTCTTACCTAGATAGTCCTCCCCTCTACAGACTTAGTACTAAAAAGCTGTAGTAATGAGAAAGTTTTCTTTTTCAATGCAGGGCCTTCACTATTCATTCCAAACTAGGGATAAGCTCTACTTTGTTCTGGATTATGTGAATGGAGGCGAGGTAGCTATGTCAATGTTATTATAACCAAAGTTGTGAGAATTGCACTTTGAATCCTGCTTCATGCAAAGTCTTAAGTATTGCCTGTAGTAATCACTTTTTAATATTCTATGATTTTTTATCTTATAATATAGCTTTTCTTCCATTTGCAAAGAGAGAGGTATTTTCCTGAATCAAGGTAGGTTCCGTACTTTATACAGACTTCATTCACAAAGCATTTATGAATTCACTGATTTAGTTTAAATATCCCCTACATGTTTTCAGGGCCAGATTCTATGCTGCAGAAATTGCTTCTGCAATTGGGTATCTTCATGCACTTTCAATCATTTATAGGTAGGTTATTAACAATTAGAATTATTTTTCATGTTCTACATGATTATCAAATTGTTATGTGATATTGATTTTCTGAAATAGATGCCGCAAAGACGGCTGGGTGGACTTTGCCCTGTGCTGTATCCAAACCTGGTGTCATGTTCATTGTTTTTGATACAGTCATATATCTTGCCATTGTACCTAAAAGGTAGTAAACTTTGAATTCTGGAAGGGCTTATCTTCAATTCTTTGTTGATGCCAGAAATTCATCCAGGGTTCAGCACTTAATCAATACAGTACAGTCTGTATAAATAGTACTCTAAAAAGTTGGTTACATTTTCACAGTTAACTATAGGAGCAAATAAATTTATTGTACGAGTATGTATGTTGTTTATTTTTCAGGGATTTGAAGCCAGAGAATATCCTTTTAGATTTTAGGGTTTGTATGTTTTGTTTTATTAGTATGTACCTTTTACTAACTGAGCATTTAAGAACTGTAGTGAGGAATATTGGCGTGTGGTCATGACACTATGGACTGGGTGCAGTGAGTCCCTTACAAAAATGATCAAGGTCTGATATTCCCCAGTATGACTCAAGCAAGCAACAATGGTTAGTTAGTTTATTACATGGTATGTGCTTTGAATTTGCTGGCTTTTACAAAATCCCAACCAAGAGAGAACCAATCAGAGTAATTGGATTTACCTCAAGACTATATATGTTGCCATACCAACGGTGGTTTGATGACAAGATTACTCTGATAAGTACCTAAATCCTCAAATTAGCCCACAGGCACTTATTTCAATTTAGATGGGGGGGGGGGGGGTACTTATTATTTTTTTGGGGGGGGGAGAAGGGGGGTCTTAATTGTGGGGAGTATTTGTTTTTCCCAAATTGTGGCTGATCCATTGCGACAGCTTGGTAACTAGTAATTTTTTTCCACGCTTGACATGTTCACAAACGTCGTTGTCTCATTACTCAATCCACAAAATGTAGGGTAGAAGGTACTTGTTCATTTGGGGGGGGGGGGGGCACAAGCTTGTCTTATTTTAAATTTTGACCAACAGGAGGGGCACTTATTTGAAGGGGCACTTCTTTGAGGGCGAGGGGTAGGAGGCTAATTCAAGGATATACAGTAATTACTGCCTGATTAATTAACCCTAACTAGAATTATCTTAGACAATCGTTACTTTTGTATCCTGTATTTCCACGTCAGGTTCAAAGAATCTTTAATCAGTCATGTAGTGTTTATTGTTCTCTTTACAGGGCCATATAGTTTTAACAGATTTCGGACTTTGCAAGGAAGGAATAGAACCTGATGGAACAACATCAACATTCTGTGGAACTCCTGAGGTAGGCAGGGCATGCATTAATTCAGGGTGCATTAAGGTGAGAGTGTTAGGTCTTTCCCAGCTAGAAATTGTCAACTGGCGATCTTTCCCTCAACACGTCTCTTAATTCTTCACTGGTTAAAACAGAGCAAAAAGTAACACTTGATAATTTGCCATAAGTATTCTGAAACTAGTCTTTACAGTCAAAGCAAGTAAAGTGTGCCCCCTCAAGATTACATTAATGAAATTATTATTTGAATATTGAACCCGCTAGTCGTTTCAAGAATGCAAGAGTGAATTGATTAAGAATATTGAACTTGCTAGTCATTTCTATAATAATATTGATTTTTTTGAACATTAAACTCATTAGCCATATTCTTGGAACAGCTAGTGGGTTCAATTTTCCAATAGTCAATTCATTATTGCATTCTTGAGATGACTAGCGGTTCAATATTCAAATAATCAATTCATTAATGTAATCTTAAGGGGTACGCTTCACTAGATTTGACTGTAAAACATTATCATGATAGTGCATAGTAATTCTAAAGCTGAGGCCAGTAACACCAGAGACTGCTCGTAGCACAATGTCCAGTCAGTCAGTGCATCAATCTAAAATATTCTGCTTAGTTCCGGGAGTCTGAGACTGCTTTTAGAAGTCCAATTTACCTTCCATTAGTCAACCTTGCTGAAGAACAGAAAGATCACATTTTTCATTGTTTTCTGGTTTGCAGTACTTAGCCCCTGAGGTCCTTAGAAAACAAGAATATGACAAAACTGTAGACTGGTGGTGCCTTGGTGCTGTCTTATATGAAATGATGTATGGTCTGGTAAGAAACATAAAATGTCATTGCTATTTTGTAGGAATGACTTATTTTATTTTCCAAAACACACTAAAATCTGTTCATGTGGTGTGTAAATCATTAATAGTTTATACTACTTGTTTTTATCACAGCCCCCTTTTTACAGCCGTAACACAGCTGAAATGTATGACAACATTTTGAATAAACCTCTACGCCTGAGAACAAATATTTCCCAAAGTGCAAGGCATATCTTGGAAGGGGTGAGTACTGAATGTAGACATGACACTTAAGAATACGCCTTGTCAGGATTTCTACCGGGTACAGCTGCAATAGATAAATTAGTTTTTTGCAATAGTCCTTCCTGTAAGTACTGTTCCACAGGAAAGCATTTACCAACAACTGTTGTGCTAGTGAGTCATCTGGAGTTTTGCATGATTTTGGCGAAGTTTGGGTTTGGGTTAACTAAGGTGAGAAATTGATCTGTTGCTTTTTTAGTGAAGAGAGCCCAACTGTAGACACTGGAATCTCCTGGGTTGCTTATGGGAGGCAGTCCCCTGTGACGGCTTAGACCATGTTGGGTCAAAATTTTTCCTCATTAGCATATGGTAATTTAAGACTTATAATGTCACTTCTTTTCAGACTGGTAGAGTATAGCTAGTGTATGTGAAAAGTCAATTTTGATAAAAAAAAATCCAGTTCTTCTCATTGAGAAGTTTCTGTCTCCCGTTTTACCTAGGAATGTAATAATGTTAGAACACATTACCCAATTTCTGCTCTACTGTCTGTCAAGTGGTCCCTTTAGGAGGTTAAAACCAAAAAATTCCAACTTTTAGCTCAAAAGTGGACACTGTTGCTTACAGGAGGTGGTTGCTTATAAAAGGTTCCAAATACAGTGATGTGACTTGGAAACTCTTGGTATTTTGGGAAAAATTGTGGTCGCTGAGGAGAGGTGGTTGGTATGAGAGGTGGTGATAACCGGTTGTATCAACCTGTTTACACCTTATGAGTAAGGTCATCATACAACAGTGATATCAGTAGCTAGGGCAGCTAACTAACTCACTTTGACCTACAGCCTCTGCACATTTTGCCGTTTGTTGTGCTGCTGCTTCCATTTATTCCATAATGCATTTATCAGCAGGACCTTAGGTCTACAAGTATAACTTATTTCTTTTTAAATAAGATTATTTTTTCTGTCTGGTAGCTTCTTCAGAAGGACCGCACCAAGAGATTTGGACAGGGGGAAAATGATTTTGTAAGTAAATAGTAGTATCTAGCTTAAAGAAGAAGTCTTACTATTTTGTACTATTTTTGTGTGTGTTTGGTGATGGTTTTTGGTCAAGCTTGTTATCAAATAGTCAGATACAGAGAAAACTCTTGAATATGATCTTTAACTGACTTGAAGCCAAGGACAGCTGATGTATTTCTAGTCATACTAAAAAAACTGACTGCTGTCATATTTGTCACACTTTAATTGCAGAGTTATGCAGTAGACCAATGTCGATATATTAAAATTCAGCCTAAAACAAGAGACCTAAGCATGAGGCACTGGGGAATAACTACAGAGTTTTTGGAGTTTATTGCCCAGAGTCTCATGCCGAGGTCTGTTGTGGGAGGCTGAATTTTGATATACTGAAATTATAAATTAGTCTATTTCATCTGAACTTTGCTCAGGTTTCTCACTGGATCAGTAATCAGAATATAAGTCTGCATCTTTCTCAAGTTATCGAGTAAAACCTAACTTTAAAGTGATTGTACTTCTCAACAGGAGGAAATTAAGTGTCATCCATTCTTTAAGACAATTGACTGGCAGCTTTTGTACGACAAGAAGATTGATCCACCATACAACCCTAATGTGGTGAGTGTCACTGATAATAATAGTCTTCAGCCCATAATAGGCCCTTTGCTCGATCCAGTCACATTATGCTGGATGCAAATAACGCAGTGGGACCTGTAATGGCAAGAGTTCCTTTGTTTTGGAAGTCTTGCTGCGTTATTTGGCATCCCAGCATAATTTAGACCATACCACGTGACCAGATCATGCAATGGGCCTATTGGAAGTGACACTTCCTGAGTGAATATTTTTAAGTATTTGACTTTTAAGCCTCTTCTATCATATCCATGTTTGAAACACAGTAAAAACAAAAGACATTAAAAAAACTGGCAAACTGAAAAATGTAATAGATTCCTTCGAAATTTTACGAAGAAACAATGCATTCCTTTTTTCCTGGCTTGGAAGGACCAGCATAACACTTTCACTAAGACTGCAAGGGGAATTAACTTATTAACTGATAAGAAATGAACTAAGTAATTCAAAGATTGTTAATTGTACAAAACAGAACACCTGAAAATGGTCGAAAATGTTGTACAGTTGAACCCCGCTATAACGAAGTGTCACGGTACGGAAAAAATTGTTCGTTATAGCGGGGTCTTCGTTATAGCGAAGAGCCCGTTATAACAAATTATCTGGTTAACAACAAAAATATTCGTTATAGCGGGGTAACCAAGCTGAACCAAGCTGAACAATGGGATATACATCACTCAGAACAGTCTACAGACTTGCGCGTGAACAGCTACATTTAAATACAGCAAAGCTTTGAAGGTCAAAGTTTCCCTATTTTGGCCAATACGAGTCGTGTTTGGCTTATCAGCCATTTGTATCATGTCGTTTTTACTTACGGAGAGCGACAGGACAAAATATTCGTTATAGCGGGGTAAATTGTGCGTTGGGACCGTCAAAATCAATTCGTTATAGCGGGGTTTGTTTCCACATATTTTACTGAAATTCTGCCGGGCTTTCAAATGTTGTTCGTTATAACGGGGTCTTCGCTATAGCGGGGTTCCACTGTAGTGTATTAAAACTATATTAGTTGCTATGGGGATTTTACCAGTGCTATTTTTTTTAACAGAGTGGCCAGTTGGATCTGAAGCATTTTGATCCTGAGTTTGTCCGTGAACCTGTCCCAGGTTTGTATTTCTCATTGATTCAGGGAATTATTTCTTTCCAAAGCCATTTCTTTTTTATGAAGGTCTGTCAGTAGACTTTTAACTCAGTGATACTAGATGTCGTGTAATTCCTTCAGTTTAGTCTTCAGGTTGTACATGGTTGTACATGAATGTGATGGGTAGAACAAGAAAACTTGAGGGAAACTAGGGACTGCTCTGCACGTGTAAATCACAGCTAAATTGCAAAACAGAGACTATGAAGTTAATATTTTGTCCATGCGCACAACACAAGGAGTGTTACATTACTGCGTCTTTCAATGGCATCTGAACTACAAAATTCAAAGCTCAACCGACAAATGCGTTTTTCGCTACCGTCAATCAAATGTTTGGCGGCTCCTCTCAGCTTCCGGCTTTTGCCGAGTGCGCGGTAAAGGCTGGTTTTCACTAGTGCATAAGCATAAGCACAAGCTGACATACGCAGAAGCAGTAAGATGTTGATAATTAGCACCTTTTGTTCGAAATTTCCGTAATAAAAGGCGCTAATTATCAAGATCTTACTGCTTCTGCGTATGTCGGCTTATGCTTATGCTTATGCGCTAGTGAAAACCAGCCTTAAGCGAATCGTTGAGCGCAGTTCAGACAACGAAACAGTGCTCGGCAGTAGTCGTAAGCTTGGAAGAGTCACCTAATATTTCATTGATGGTAGCGAAAAACGCATTTGTCAGTTGACCTTTGAATTTGAGAGTGCACATGTTACCTTAAAGCGCAGTAAAAGGATTTTACCGAAACGAACTCAGTACATTTCCTTGATTTCACAGGATCTGTTGGTAAATCTGCCGACTCAGCTTTCTTGAGTGCCAGCGTTGATGATCCAGATGATGCGTTTGTAGGCTTCACATATGTTCCTCCAACAGATCTTACCGAGTGATTGTGGCCACCGCAGAACCAGGACAGAGACAGTGAGAAGATACAGAATTATGAATCCATTCTTAATCAAAATTTATGTCAAATCACCTGTAACAAATTGTAATTAATCATGAGAAAACAGAAATGGAGTTTGGAGTTTAAAGAAAACAATACAGCCCAATGTGGCTTCACTGACTGTGGTAGACACAGAAGAGACCGGGAAAACAAGGAGACTGAGAGCGAAAGTTGCTCAGTCCCCCATCCCTAGTCCCCTCCCCCTAGTCCCCTCTCCTTAGTTTTTTTTGTTCTGTTTCCTTGTTGTCGCTGGTAATCTTGTTTTATCCATTTTTCACAATCTGTGAACTTGGCAAAACGAGCGACATAGATCCATTACAAGCATTTACCATTCTCTGAGAAAAAAAGGGGATTTTCTGTACTTAATCTAATCGAAAATGATTTTGTTGCACTGTATTTTAACTCGGGCTTAAATGAGACAATGCTACTTTCCTTGCGCCAGTCATTGGAAACAAATTGAAAATATCGTCCACTTGGAAAATTAATATTGTGCATAAATTATATGTCTGGTTAATTTATGGGGATTAATTAATACTTGAACATTTCTGAACACTGAAAACGTAAGAAAGTACACAATTATCAAAGGGTAATTTAATATTGTTTTTGTGGATTGCGATTTAAGGTTTTACGTTTATCTCAATATTCTAGTCAATGGTGATGGTTTCCTCGTTATGTTATAGTCTTGGTTGCCCAGTCGAAGAAACTTCCAAACATACCTTGTCACAGGAATTAAACGCGATTTATCAAAATTCTCGCGAATATCATTTGTTTCATTCTGTTGTTCTAAATAAAAATTCTGAATCCTGTCATCCTTTACCAGTTTTCAGTTTTCTCGTCAAACTGAAAATTGTTTTATCCTGTCCGTTACTACCTTCCTGTTTCCATATCAAAAAAGACAGTTTTCTCAGCCGGTTTTGCCATTTGCCATCCTCAAGAAAGATTGCCTTGTCATTGGCGTCAATTTTCTTTTTTTGAACAGTTTCATCCTTCCTTCACGTTCTATGCACTAATTTGAAACAAGCCAGAAAATACTAATTTTATAAATAAATGAAAATTTACGAACAAGAAGTGCACTTAGTGATATACAAATACAAGATTTTTTAGGTTGATGTTGTAGATGATAGAACAGCTGCGCTTTCCGTGAAAACAGTATTTGTGCAGATTTTTACCATTACTTATACCGTCACTTACATTCTGTTTGCTGGAATATATTTTTTTGACCTTAAAACATGATTGTTTTATTCATGTACCAGATGAGTCTCAAATGAACCACAATCCCCAGCATGCAAATTCTCATGTTCTGTATCCATACAGTTTGTGTGTGATTAGCGTGGAGAATTTATTTAAAGGTGCCAGCACATTTTTGTGATCAATTCGTTCATTCTTAGTAGCTGTACCATTTTTTGGTGATATTAGCCGGAGAGCTTAGCTAGACAGTGTTATCGTTTATCTCCTGGTGTGGTGACTTGCTATGTTAGTCATCTTAAAGGACGTTCGCGCCCAAAACTTCCCAGCTAGAGTATATGAGAAATAATTAAAACTTTCTACGTACAGATTTTTTTTTTGTTTTTTAGTATAATGGAAAGAATCAGAAAAGGGAGTGATCTGCCGAAAAAAAAGCGGGGATCATCGCGCATCCAACAAAAATATTCGCACACCAAGTTAACGCAAAGGTCATCAGCTCTATATTTTGTTGAGTTTCGACTCGGTGCGCGCGCTTGAAATACATGAGGTGGCACGCGTGTGCCTAATGAATAGCGTGCGCACTAGAGATGCGCAGTAGCAATGGGCGCGAACTTCTTCAAGTGTGATTCCCATTCCAAGTGGCGACGTCGTGAGACAAAAGATACTTTGTTATCGCTGTACCTAAACCGCAATCAAGAACTTATTATCTTTTTCACGAGAACTTAGTTTATGATCTTTGCTGGGGCTGAAAGTATGAAAGGGTTACTGTAGTGAATACAACCTCCATTACGCTGTATACCATAATATGTGGTACAAAAATTGTGAAATATGAAATAATTCAATGCTGACAAAGAATAAAATAGACCTGGAATAGTTAACCTGCTCCAGTTGTCTTTGTCGTAAATAATCCTGGGCTGGGTTGTTCAAAGCCCGATTAAGCTAACCTAGAATTAGCGAGAATTTTGATTTCATTTTTGTAACTTTTCAGTAAGGTTTTCTGTTTATATTGTTTTTCCTTCAGTTTTGAGCCTGAGTGATAATGTCAAACTACACAAAACATAAGCCGTGAAAATCGTTTTCATAGAAGAAAAATTGGTATCCCGGTTAACTTTGAATCCTGGGTTAGCGTTAACCCCATTTCGAACAACCCAGCTCTGGATGCAAGAACGGTGGTGGGTGCTTACCATTTGTCAGAATATATCGGTTGAGACGAGCGTTAAGTAATGGTAAGGGTTTTTCCAAAATCACCAAACCAACCGAACGAAATGGCGCTTACCATTTGCAATAGCCCTTTTCACGGTTCAAGTTCAAGTTCATTTATTTACACTTATTCAGTTACAATATAACAACAATAAAGAATAAAAAAGAAGTAAAAAACAGAGCTGATTATACATTGAGCTAAACATAACAAAGGGAAGAGTGTGTAGCAGCCAAAGGAGCAGAGCTTTCGAGTTGGCTGCTACCACAGGACAATATAAGCTCTGCTCATTTGCTCTGCTCATTTGCATTACAATAAAATCTAGCATGTATGTGAGGCAATTTCGGCCTATTTTGCAGTTTTAGCCCGAAATTGCCTCACATCCACATTGGATTACATTGTAATGCAAATGAGAAAAATTAACCGTGAAAAGGGCTATTCGATTTCCCGTTATTGTTTTCGGCAGATGAGAGACTGGAAACTGGAAAGTTTAGCAAATTGTAAGAAAATTTCCGCCGTTCCATTCCGAACGGAAAAAGAGTACCTCTGAAGGTATTCCACAATTTGCGAACGGAATTTCCGGAAAATTACCTTACCATTTGACTTAAACCGAAATTTCCGTATTTTCTGGCCAAATGGTAAGCACCCGGTGTGTCACGACCGATATATAGCTGGTAACATCCCGAGCTGCCTCCAGGATGGCTTCATCTACATTTGTTTTCTGGCAAGGGATGTAATGGGAAAATAAAATAGGAATTAAATGTACAAGAGTGTGCAAGATGCCTGTAACATATGAACTCAGGAAAATGACCTTGCTCTCCATGAGTTCTCGTAGCTCAGTGGATAGAACGCCCGCCCGGTGTTTGGGAGGTCATGGGTTCGATTCCTGTCGGGGACCCAAATTTTTTCTTTGTTCCATGCTCGTATCATGTTTATCAATTCACCTGTCACATTTTATTACCGAGCTTAAAATACACCATCTTTACCACACTCACGATGATCGATGACTTTGACAGAGCTAATCCTAGCAGTATGCAGGACGCCTGTCACATGAACTCAGTTAAGGTAATTCCTTAGTATTGCATTGCGCATACCTACTGCGCACGATTTTCGCGTCATCAGCGCGCGCACGTGCAAAACGTAAGAGATTTCCCTCAAACTAAGCTCGATAACGGAATAAATTCTCCTTTTCTCTTAAACGAGCACGGTGACCCCCTGATTTTTATTTCAGGTATTTGCTAAGAATAGTTTAATGAAGAACATATTTTAAGAGGAAAAAAGTTTGATAGTAGAACATGATTTTTTTTGGAAAATAGTTCCCAACTGGGTGTATTTTGGCCAAGGCGAGGACTTCAAGTTAACCAGGGGACTGTCCGAAAAAGTCCAATATCCCCGCAACCAGGCAATCAAAAACGGCTTAAATGAAGCGATACTCGGCTTATGTCAATAAATGAAGCATTACTTTCAAGACAAAACTTTTGTGCCTTTTAAGTAACCAAGATTTAATTCTGTATGAAGGTGATTCGAAATTTTAACGCGGAACCAGTAAAATACCCCATTTTAAGAGCCTGCTGACGCTTAAACAAGCACGGTGACCCCAATTTTTTGTTGCATTTTTATAATGTTCATATCATGAATGTTCATTAAGCCAAGTTTCAAAAAAAGTTTGATAGTAGAACAATTTCAAGGGAATTACCTTAAGGTGGCTCGATCGGATTTTTGATTAACGATACCGTTCAACTTTGATCGACCAGAGCAGCACCATTATCAATCCGACAGAAAATCAAAGGTTACTGGTGTGGTAGAGGAAGATGAAAGTTTCAAATGGGGTACATTTTACTATGATCTGAGTTCCATAGCAACGAAATGACACCATACCCCATTTTGTATAACTGGATAATTTTGGAAATGCGACGTCGGGATCTCGGACTTGACATAGTTGTCGTCTCAACGATGGCAAAATGTAAACAAAAAATAAATCTATGAGAGCGTTTTCGAGAAAATTGCGGGCGAAGTTTCAAGGTGTCAAAATACAGCAAAAACGTTTAAATAACGCGCAAATAATCTTTTTATAAACCTTATTTACTGTGAGAACATCTAATAAGTTTAGCAAGGGGAGTGCGCTTTCAGTCTGGTCACCAAAAGTTGTTGCAAAGAATATAAGCCTGATCATAGCTAATGACCTGTTGGAATGATTTTGTTTGGTTTGTACTTTATTGATTTGGGGGGAAGTGCTAAGATGGCATATCAAATTTAAGGGAAGATGATACTATATTGTTTCATTTGTTTAATATCTTCTGTAATTGTAACTGCAACCGTACGCAAATCTACTCACTCGGTACTCTCGGACTAAACTCTGTACTTGAACTTTTTTTTCAAATACTGTCGGTAAAGTGGGGTCGACGATGTATCAGCGTTTGTCACTGCACTGGGGACAGAAAGGTGTCCGTTGTCCATATTAACGGGTGTCCGTGATAAACGGGTTAATTTTATAGACGAGGTATAAGCTTTTCGTCGGGACAAAAGAAATTGTCCGTAATATCGATAATTTCAAATGTAATATCGAGCCGGGGAATCCGTCCGTATTAAGCGAGTGCCCGTAGAGCGGGGCTAAGGTGGCTCATAACAGTTTCCAGCACTTAAATTTTGATGGGTCGTTTATGACCACTCTTTATCATTTGATGGTATCAAAATCCTGCCCAGCCATTGGTGAATACGTTGTTATCATTTTCATAACTCATAGGTTATGACAAGGCGCAATCTTTGGCAAAGTTTAAAAAAATGCTGTAGGTGGCGCGCGTTCAGAGACACCTTAAAGTTTTGAAAATGTAAGTGCTGGAAACTGTTTTGAGCCACCTTAACTGTATGATTTCTTGACAGCCAGTCAAAGTCAAATTGGACGAACTGTAATCCATTTGCATCCTTGCAATCCTTAATTATAATATAATAATAAAATATTTATATAGCGCTAGTATCCTTAAAGTTCAAAAGCGCTTAACAAGAACAGCGAAATATTAAAGTTATAAAAACGCCTTTTTAAAAAGGAAAGTTTAAGTCTGTTTTTTAAAAACGGACACTGAGGAGCTGTTTATAATGTCGGACGGCGAAGTGTTCCAGAGTGTGGGAGTTGCTACAGAAAAGGACCTCGCACCGTATGTCTTCAAATTATAATGAGGAATCACAAGAAGGTTTTAAGATGATGAACGTAGTTGACGAGAAGGAACGTAAGGTGTGAGTAGATCGCGAATGTACGATGGTGCAAGATTGTTAAGAGCCTTGTACGTGATGAGTAGAATTTTAAACACAACTCAATGTATGGGAAGCCAGTGAAGACCTAACAGAATAGGCGTGATGTGTTCATGTTTTCTTGAAAGAGAGATGAGACGAGCAGTGGCGTTCTGGACATGCTGTAACTTTTTTACCTGGTAATTCGGTAGTCCATAGAGTAATGAATTGCAATAATCCGATTTTGAAGATACGAATGCATGAACAAGTATTTCAGTGGTAGTCGATGACAGGTACTTTCTTATATAGCTGATATTCCGAAGAGGATAAAAAGATGACTTGCAAATACTTGCAACATGATCATTGAAAAGAAAAAGATTGTCAAAAGTGACACCAATATCATATTTCTAGCTTTCTGAGAGGAGCGGATAGTCTCACTGACGACAGAGATTTCTTGTTCGAAAGCAAATCTCAGAATAATTAACCCATACGGAGAGCCTGTTTTCAGGCTACTCCCAATTTGTTTGAAAATGTGGAGACATTGATGTCAACTGGAATTAATTGTAACTGCTAAAACAGACTCCTCGAAACTTGTGCCCTCCAAATAAAATTCCTCCAAGTACTGGAACCAAATGTCTCTTACTTGAAAGAGGTCTGGGTCCAATACCAAAGAAGATGGCGGGTCAAGATGGCGGATGAGGGTGCATGTATGGTGCATGTGTGTAAAGAAGCTGAGCTGATAATTTGACCTTTCTCAGTTTTATCGCAGGAATGGTGTTACTAGAAATACCCTCCGCACGAGCCTTCCAAGCAATTCGTTCCGTAAGCGTCAGTGAACTGTCGAGTCTGACGGAAGAAGACTTGAGGCCTTTACTGCCATGTCTGGTTCGAATGGCGCTCTGTTCGCCAGTAGACGAAAGTGCAAAGTGGACAGAAGCACGTAAGGAAGTACAAAAACTCTTGTCTGGTTTGGAAGTTGTAAATTCCATTGTTGCTCTGTTGTCCGTGGATTTTAGCCTCCTCGAGCAAGACGCGTTGAAAGAACAGCAATTGAGGAGAAAGGTTGGCGGGAGTGCAACCTCTAGTGTTCTTGTTGAATCTCTACAAAATGGTCTTGCTTTGGAGTTTGAGCGCAGTGAGCCCTCGAGGCGCCTTAGATTAGTTCTGAGTGAGCTCCTTCGTATTATGAGCCAGGTGAGTCTTATGGGCCAATAATAAATGTGTTACGTAATGACATGTCTCTGTGAGATATTTGCTAAGGAATGCAACAATGAAGAATGCTACTTTCACCAAAGGGCTCACCCCCGGTGTAAGAACCTTTAAGAATCATTAGTGACGTGAAACAAAGAAAACAAAGAAGTCAACATAATATATAGACGCTAAACCAAACAGTAGCTACAAAACAAAGAAAATCTTCAGAGGTTTTTACACCGAGGTAGACCCCAACAAAGTGTTCCAGTCCTATACACACTGTATATCTATGAATGCCAGTCGTTTCGACAAAGTGTCAGTTCGCCAACGACCAGTTCACCAATGTATGAAGTCATTTCGCCGACGTCTAATATCAGTTCGCCAATGCTTATATGTCAGTTTGCCAATATCCAATATAACTTTTTTCATTGAAAATAACTGGGAAGCAAGTGAACGCTTCTAAGCGCATAACCAAGCAAACATATTTCAATTCAATGGTCACATTATCTTCTTTGGGTAATTTGTAAATACATTTCAAATCTATTTCACAAAGTATTTTGGACATTGGTGAACTGACATATTGGTGAACTGACATTAGACGTTGGCAAAACGACTTCATATGTTGGCGAACTGACTCGTTGGTGAAATGACCGGTTACCATATCTATTTATCTTCAATTCTCAGGTTGATGTTAGAGAGGAGTTTATTCCTGAGAAGTGTGAACTGTTTGAGAGTGAAGTGTACCTAGAGGAGGTTTCAGACGTGATCTGTATCGCCCAGGCAGAGCTGCCATCACTTCTTGCATTGAACCAGCTTGCTGAAGCCTTGCTTCGAGTCAAGCATGGCCCATGGCTACTGTGCCAACTTGTGGCCAATGCACCTGATAGTTTTGAACAAGGTTAGGTCTATATCAATATTAACTTGGTTGACATGTAGTCTTGCAAGTAGATTTGTCAGAAAATAAGTCGAAAAATATTACAGTGAAGACACTCAAACCATGAACACTTGATGTTTGTTTGTACAGAATGAATGAATGTGGGCTCCTCATTTTGATAAGAGTATTTAATGTTTTTACACTTGCAAAATGCTATACATTTAACACTATACATCAAAGGAAGACCCCTTATTCCTTAGTCATCGAAAAAAAGATGTACACAAAAATGTAAAGTGTTCACAGTTCAACTGTCCTTACTATAACAAAAGATTGTCTTATTTTTTGGTGAAAGTACAGAAATCAAACCCTACTAAATTGTAACATGGAACACAGTCAGTCATGAGTATATATTAACAAATGAATGATAAACCTAATAGTGTAACCACATCTACATGTGTCTATAGTTTGTACTTCATTGCTGGAACGCGGTGAAATCCAGGATGAGGGTGGCCTTGGTGGGATGGTGAGAACTCAAGCCTTGCGACAACTCTGTGCAATGAATCCCAGCTCTGCCCTTGTTGTACATTCTGAGGCACTCAGATTGTGCCGCATGCCTGGTCTTGCTGTGGCACTTATTCTTGACTTTGGTGTTGACAATAGTGGTAAGAGGTTGCACAATACATTTTACTAATACCATGTATATACAAAATACATGTATTTGTTGGCAGCAATTAAAATCTTTATCTGGACTTGTTAATTTATACTGCTCATATCCTTGCTCAGTATACATTGTGTATTATTTTAGAGAGGTCAAGGAAACTGAAGAACTAGTGCTTAGAAAACCTTTCACTTTCTCAGACTTAAAACTCTAGCTTAAAACAAAGTTGAGGACATAAATTATGTTACAGCAAAACAGCTGTACGTGTTATGTTATGTTGAACTTAGCCAATTCAGTTCTTACAGTTTATAACTAACAGTGACTATTTTCTGTCTTGAAGGCTCTATGAGTTCAAGTGACTTAGTAGCTTTTCTCAGTGGTCTTCTCCTGGGAGGAGATACAAAAGCCAGAAACTGGTTTTCGTCATTTGTCAGAATAGGACAAAAGGTGTGGAAACATTTGGAGTGATATTTTCATTTCTGATGCCATCATTTTCAGATAAACTTTATTAATCAATTCATTTTTAACACCAGTCCAACACATCAATCCTGTCTTCCCTGAGAAGTCAACTGCTGAAAGAGATGTCTTCATTAGTTCCTGGTGGTGTAGAAAAAGAAACAAAGTCACAGAATAGCAGATCCGGTGTTGAAGTTACTGTACAGGAAACAGTCCCCGGACCCGATGTCAGTCACCAAGACGAAGAAACTTTAGAAATACTTCAAGGTAATTTTTGCAGCAAAATTTTTAATCTTGTGATCTTGTTGTGAGTGAACAATTTTTTTCAAAACTAGAACAACAAAATTAATGTAAATATGACACATCTCTTTATATCCCAGCCAATCAGAGCTATACAAGTTGGGAGATATGGTTATTTGTAGCAACTAAGAATTATCGGTGATGCAAAGTTTGCATATAAAATAATAAGTGAGTTTTTAATGCGGTTGACAAATGATATAACTGATTTCTTTATTTTATTATTTTTACAGCCATGGAGGTAAGCACAGATTATGAACTCACAGGAGAAACTTCATCATCTCCTCAGATAAATATAGAAATAATTGAAACAGCAGAGATTCGAGATGAGGATGTCATCCAGGGAACTGCTCTACTTCGCCTGTATTGTGCTCTCAAGAGGCTGGCCGGAATGAAGCTCAATCAGCAGGAGGCAGAAGCATTACTCCGACTCGTTACATGTCATCCCCCACCTACTGCCGCAGGAGTGAGATTTGTTGTGGTTGGTCTATGTAGCCTATTGGTCTGCTCGAACATAATGAGGTGAGTTGATAAGTTGCAGCAGTTCCATCAACTGAGGTCAACATATGGATGAAATGTCTTGCCATGTGAGCATGGCAAAACATGGCAGTTGGTAAGGAGAATAACTAATTTGAACATGGCACCGAGTGAAACTTAAAAATATTCTGATTGTTTTGTAGGTACAGTGAAGTCAGTGTGTTTGTGGGGGAGGGGGCTTTGCAGTAGTGGTAATTTTTTTCTAGTCAGCAAAAAAAGCATTTAAAAATGTAAACTGCTACATGCAGAAGGATTCATTTCACAGAAATGTAACTAAGGTAGTTAGAGAAGAGCCAACATGACTCCTGTATGATGGAACTGTGGGACCCCAGGTATGCAGGGTGACTGGCCAGGCCATGGCTGAAAAATAGCCCATGTTTACATGCATCCCAGGCTTACAAAAAATGGTACACTTGGGTGAAGTTTCTAGATGTTGCTGCATAGTGCTAAGCAGGTAAACAGACATGTGGCGGCTCAACTTGTACTGTCAGTGGAATTTTCCCAGAAAGAGAATGGAATTGGAACTTAATCATGAACCATATAGATGAATAGACCCTTCGCAGGATCCGGTCACATGGCATGGAATGAATTATGCTGGGACGCAAATAACGCACTGGGACTTTTAAAACAAAGAAAAGGTGGCCTGGACTGTTAAAGTTCATTTGTTTTGGAAGTCCCACTGCGTGATTTGTGTCCCAGCATAATTTATTCTGTACCATGTGACTGGATAGTGCAAAGAGCCTATTATACCCTGGCTGGGCGGGTTGCCCCACCTTGAGAAGTTAACATGGCAAAATAAAACAAAATGAGAGATTATGTAAATAGTTAGGTTACCCCACCGTGGTGGGTTACCTCACCTACCTGCCTCCCCCCCCCCTCAACCAGGTAAACAAGCCCTTAATCTAGAGCCCTAACTAATAAAAGGTGTTTTACAAAGTGTAACACCTTAGTTCAATTGATATTAAACAAGTGAAACACAAAATTATACAACAATAAGTAAGGAAAAAGAATTAGGCAATAAGATACATGTATGTACAACTAACCTCTGAGTAACTAATTAACTAAGCGTAAAAAAAGTTGTTGATAAAGGTAAGTATTCTTTTCTTTTCACTTATTACTTATAAACAGTTCACCAGAGCATGAGGCAATGGCAACCCAGTGGATCAAGTGGCTCTCAAAAGAAGAAGCTCACTACGAAGCAGCAAGTGGTGTACACTCATCATTTGGAGAGATTCTTCTTCTCATAGCTATACATTTTCATGCCAGTCAAGTGGAAGCCATTGCCGATCTTGTGTGTTCTGTGCTTGGCATGAACATCAGACTGGGTTCATTGACAAGAATGAAAACACTCTTTACTCAGGAGATATTTCCTGAAAAGGTTTGACATTCCAGAATTATTTTTTTCTGATCATGACCTTTCTACAAACAATATTGTAGCTAGCGTCGGTTTCTGCCATGAGTTCAATTCTCTGGTTCCAGCCAGTAGTAGGGTATTCTCAATACTCAGGCACAATAATAATAATAATAATAAGCAGTTCTTAAAACGCATTATACCAAAGTCTCAATGCTTTAATTTACAAAAGATTAAAAAAAAAAAAAAATTACAAGAATAAGATCAAAGATTCACTATAGGTTAAAAGCAATTTTAAAAAGGTGAGTCCTTAGCCTGGTTTTGAAAGAATCTAAAGTCTCAGAATATCTTATTAAATCAGGAAGTTTGTTCCAAAGCCTAGGAGATACACGCGCAAAAGATCTGTCGCCATAGGTGGAGGTTCTAGATCTTGGGACAAACAGATTGATCGACCTTGAGGAACGAAGGGTGGGGACAGGTTTATAGAAAGTTAACAGATTTGCCAAATAATCAGGGGCCAGACCATGAAGTGCTTTATAGGTAAAGAGAAGAAGCTTGAAGATAACACGATGTTCTATAGGGAGCCAGTGCAGATTGATAAGAACTGGAGTAAAATAATCAAATTTTTTTGTTCGCGTAATAAGTCGGGCGGCCGCATTTTGTAGTCTTTGAAGTTTCTGTATTTCAGAAGAGGGCAAGCCGTAAAACAAACCATTGCAAAAGTCCAATTTAGAGGAAATAAAGGCATGAACGACCCTTTTGGTGTCTTTCTGAGATAAAAATTTCCTAATTTTGCTGAGTTCGTGTAAGGATAATGAGCCAGAGCGACATATATTATTAATGTGGGTGCGAAGAGTGAGGGTAGAGTCAAGAGTGATGCCAAGATCTTAAGAATTATAGTCCGTACAAGAACAGTTTAAATGAACAAGGAAAGCAAGACAGTTTATAGACTGTAGATGTTGTTAACTGTTAAGTTATTAGTCAGACTGTTTCTCATTTTAGGTCGTAACAGCTCACGCAGTGACAGTGCCTGTAACACCACAGTTGAGTTCTGAAGATGCGGGATTTCTTCCTATCCATTGTGTTCATCAACTGCTCCGTTCAAGAGCATTCACCAAACATGCCGTACCAGTCAAGGTTAGAACATTTTAGAGAAAAGTCTTTTATCATCAGAGTTATCACTTGTCGTCAATGGTTTATGTAGTATGAAATAACCTGAGAGGGGGGAGGGTACTCCCTTATATGGGCTAAATAGGTATGTGCGGTCCCAAAGGGAGGGTTTTTCAGCCGTTTTTGTCATAAATAAAGTATTGATTTCAGCTGATTTTGGCCATTTTGGTCATAAATAGGGTATGGTTTTATTACTCTAGCCTTGATATGGGTATGTTTTTACGAAGAAGCCACTTTTTCATCATTATCATACAGACAAAGGAAATTGAATGACTATGTTAATTCATTTCTTTTGTTTGTGTCCTCTAGGTCTCACTGTCAAGTAATGTTGAATTTTAATATATTGAAGGTAGACTATAGGGTAATGGTTTTGGGAGGCAGGCCGCATGCCCCCACCC
>JAHPZR010033533.1:0-22500 GCA_019787425.1 Platygyra sinensis | reverse complement strand
ACTTGCTTCATATCTGTGTCTACAGTTCCCTCTCCCCAAAGCCATGGGTGTAGCCAGATACATTCTTAGCCGGCTCAGCTCCCTTTTGGCTACACTTCCTGCAAGTAAGCGTGCACCGTTTTTCAGCCCAATCCTCCCAACCCTGGTCAGATTCTGTCGTGCATTCCCACCATTGTGTGACGAAGCTACAGGATTCCTGCTGGAGCTTGGTCGTGTGGCAGTGTCCCATGCTTCTGCATCTGCTGGCTTTACTTTAGGTATGTACCATTAAGGCCCGTTTACACGTGCAATTTTGTCGCACTTAAGTTGCATCAAGTTTCAAACATGTTCGAAACCCCTGCGATATCGCGGCGACAAATCGCAATGAAAATCGCACCTGGTTTACACGTGCGATTTTGAAGTTGAAACTTAAAGCGTGACTAAAATTGCATCGAGTTCCTGCGACAAAAATCGCCTGTGTAAACGGGCCTTTAGTTTGTCACACCTCACAAGGTCATCACAGTGCAGGGTGGTAAAGGCTTAAGGGAGTCTTGATCCATGCATTGCTGTTATAAGTTTGTTGGCTGATCAGCCAAATTGTACATTTATTTTTGCCTCTCGAAACAATGAGGTTAAATTAATAAGCAGGTTCAATTCCTTCATACCAGGTACTCCAGGATCTCTCTTACATCAAGTGTCTTCCAAACAACAGCAGGAAACCTCTGAACAGGAAGATCATGGGTTCGCAGATGACATCTGGTCATCTAATGACTTAAAACTTGAAAATGAAACAAGTATCTTGGACAGTGAATTTGATACCACTGATGTTGGATTATGCCAAGCAATTGAAAAGGTGTTTTTGGATTTAACAAAGGTTGCAGTGGTGAGACAACAGAACTGTGAGTGATAGTGCCATCTACAACTAATACATCAGATGTATGGGATCGACACAGAAACAGCACATGTGCTCTCCATTCAAACAAAGAAAGGAGGTTAAAACAAAAACAGTCCATTGGAATGGTGCATGTCATTTGACATTCAAACTAGTCCAGTTCTTGCAAATTGACTACACTGTTAATAACTGTTTTTCTCATGTGCTTGGTGGATGCTCATTACAACTTACATTGACCATTTTAAAAGTGGAGCAAGTAGAAAAATACACCCCAAACACGCAGGAAGAAATTTTACCAAGTTCAAAGCAGTATATAAATACAATTTAAATGGCATTATTAACACTCAAAAGGCTACTGAATCCACACAGAATCACGAGCAAAAGGCACTGATCAGCGACGATCACTAGAGTGCAAAGATGTACGTGATCTGCCCCTGCGAACTTCAAAGGGGTGCCTCACAGCTCATGAGCAACGTGGGTGAGACCGCTGGCAGCATGCTCGAGATTAACCTTGCCTAAATTACCATTTAGCCACATTAAAATGCCGAAAGTAATTTCACAACTCTCACACCAGACTGACCTTTGGGGAACTCCTGCAGTACAGCTAATTAAGGGACGTGTAGATAATTTTTACCTTCAGTGCTCCTTGAATATGCCTGACACATGATTATTATAATATTAATTGTTCACATTTATCTCCTACACCTAAGATCACTTGATAATACCTACATGTACACTCTCTGCTCTCTTTGTACATACCTCACAAATCAAAAACTAAAAAGGTGAAATACTGTAAAAAACTTAAAATAAAAAGGATGGAAAAATGGAAAAGAGTTTATTTAACTCATTGACTCCTGCACCAGCCTTAACCGCCTATGATGAACCTTGGCCTTTGTTCCACTTGTGACGTCATCACCTTTGACCAAAATTGGTATCATCTGTACTGAAGTTCTGCAGGAGGAAAAGATCTTTCCCATGATACCCAGATCAGAGTGATCGGCTCGATTGATCCTGGAGTATGCACGGAAATGCTCAGAAATTTGAGTGAAAAACTCGGAGGAAAAATTCCGTGCCACTACACGTGGCTACTACACGGCAAAAATTGTCTGTCTCAGTGATGGTTTCTTGGAAGTTTTTGAATGGGAAGCAAGCCCAGTAGAAGGTCAATCACTGCAGCAAAAGATAAAGATAAGAAAAAGAGAACCCTCTCAGAGACAGATGTACAGACAGACAGACAGACAGACAGGTCTCATCTATGAACAGGTTGGAGGGTTGTAGTTACCTTGTATATCAATGAGTTTTACATTATTATCACTAATGATTATTTCTAGAAAGACACAGTCACAACACACCACACAAAGTGTTATTAGCTCTATATTCTTATGGTTCAATGTTATTTATTCTTTCTTGTACACCACCTTCAAGGAAAAAACATTTTTGTACAACAATAAATTATCTCTACAAATTTTAAAGCTTATCTGGTGACATCAATATTGGATCTGCTTACCAATTTTAAAAAAATGTAATATCTTACATGTAATGTGGCATCTAAATGCACCAAAGACATCCATACAATCAATGCCAGCTCAAAAGATGCCTTCAACGTGGAAGTCAAAAAAAGGGGTGGGCATTAGCCATGACAGGTAGATCACTGTATGGATATTCCATTTTAATGCTCGATATGAAAGCTCATAAAAATACCTGTTCTTATGAAACTGTAATTGTGTTCAGTGTTGTACACATGTACATAAGATATACAATGATGTATTTATACTTACTGATAAAACTTATCCGACCTACAAAATGAGAAATATAGAAAAATGTTTAATAAGGCTCAAAACGTTCAAAAGACTAAAGAAGTAAACTTTTTCCTTTTAAACCTTAAAAATTTTGTTAGAAATATCAAGCAAATTATATGGACAAAATGAGAATTATTTATGAAATTGTAATTTCTTATGTTAGCCATTTTAAAAAAGCCAGGTCTGCATATGGAAAGCCACCACGAATGCCACTGAACATGTACCGGATGCACTTCTTTTTGCTGACTGAAGATGAAGCAAGCACAGTGTTTGCCATCTTGAAAAATTCAGTCATATATGCATTGTAAACTGTAGAGTTGTTCTTGAAAAGAAACATGAACAATGGTCAGGAGTTTTATATAAAACTACAAAAAGTCATCTACTGATTCAGCATTGCATTAATGTTAAATGTATGTGTTACTCTGCCTGGTGAAACCTGTCTGTTAACAGTACCAGAATATTAGAAAATTTTAGTAAACCCAACTGGGTTTTGTCTAAAGTCTGACATCTTCCACATAATTGGCAAGATCATACATCTCCTTGGCAACATCCTCGATATCGCCATAGTAACTGCTACTGCTGACACTTGAGCTGTCGCCATGACTCTGATATCCATTTTTCTTGGGAGAAATCTCACCATTATGATCATATATTCCATTTTCAACAAAGACAGGAGGACCATTGCCATTTGTATCCACATGGTGATGACCATTCACATAGCCATTATGTTTCTGCCTGTCAAGCTGTACATGACGTAGCTGTTGTCGCACTTCTTCTAACTTGTTTGTTGAACCATTGACATTACCATCACCTGCAGGGTTATCAGGTCGTGAACTTTTGCGTAATCTTGCCTTTTGCTCTCTTAAAAGGCCGTCTGACTGGGCATCCTTGTCAACTTGATTCACATTTATTATAACTCCTTTTTCTATAGCATTTTCTTTTGCTCTGGTTTCAGTTTTGTGCACAGCCCGACCAACCAAAGATGCCGTATTTTTTGGATTATTTGAAGACTTAGAGGGGTCATCACTTTCATCCCCCACAGTACCGGCAGGTTCACCTAGGACAACAAAGACAAGATTCCCATCACTAATTAGCAGCTGGCACTGACAAAATAACACTTATTAACCAAGAGTGAGGTCATTACAGAGAAATCTCTGACCAACGCCTTGATGTATTATTTTTTATATGGCCTTTTTATTACTATTCTTAAAAAGAATACAATAAAAATGCCAGAAGTAATTTTCTACATCTGCTTGCACACGCAAGAGGTCATTCAAGGTCGTGTACACTGAACCAATACCTGGCGATGCAATCAAAACCACAAGACAGTTTCAATTTTTGGCTTTATTACGTCAAGATCTAGGGCAAATTTAACCACTTAAATTTTAAAAAAAATCACCGACCTGACTTGCAGCTCAAAAGAGCCTTCAAGCCAAGAAAATATTTCATAATGCCCGGTCATCACAAGAAAATCTTGCTCGCTCAGCAGCCAGTCAGGGCATGCGTACTATTGTAGCCATATAATAATGGCAACTTAATCAATTACGATGCTGTCTCATGGTTTGATTTACTTACTAATTATCCTTTGCATAACTTTGCGAGTGTATTTCTTCCATAATGTAGCACCATAGTTAATGGCAGCTTCATTTTGATCTTCAATTGGAAGAGCATCAACCTCAGTGAGAGAAACATCCAGTGAGGACAAAACAATGTCCTTGTCACGTGCTCCCGTGGCAAGCAGGGTCCCATCAGGGGACAGAGCCAGGGCCTCCACCTAAAGGAAAGAAAGTCCTCATTACATTACATTCCATTAGAATCTCAGGCAATGAGTCAATCAATTAATCAATCAATGCTTTATTTAAGTACTCTGAAACAAACAATTTGTCAGGCGCTGGAATTTTCTTGAACACAACATTAACACTAGAAACAATGGGTGCTCACTAAAACTTTGCCAAGCCAAATTAGAATTTGGATGGAGAAGTTTTGTCTTTCAAGGGGCTCTAGCTTACAATACTTTACCTTGGCATTTAAGAAATTTAAATTCTAGGTTTCTTTTTAAGAGTAATTTAAAATAGTTTTTTCAATAGTATTCCATAATTAACAACTCTTTTCAGCCTCTTTAGTCAATACTTTTTTTACAGATTTTGATTTTTGAATTTTAGATTTCTTAATGATATTTATTTTTTAGTTATTTATGAGATAAGTACAGGACCCTTTTGATTAGAACTGATAGGTTATCCTGTATAAATATTCATGTTATTATTAGTATTATTATCATTTTTAACCAAAGTGGTAGAATTTTTTGTACTGAGGTCAATGGTACCGTTTTGCTCAACAAACTTGTGTTGTGATCTGTTAAGTCATTCCTGGCCACTGTATGTACCTTATACTGTACATGATGGCATGTACATAATTATATGTTGCAACAATAATTTCTATAAACACTGCAAAAAAATAAATAATTACCTGGAACGGGAGACATACCTCTAATCCGAGCCTGTGTTGTTTGATCATCTGAAGCTGTTTGCCCCGTTTTCTTAAGGGATGCCACACACGACAAGAATTGTCACCAACAGAAAAGATGATTGGAACTGATTTGCTGCTGATCACTGGATAAAACTGCACCTCGTTTACAGAGTCTTCGTGTCCACGGATTTTAATGAGCAGAGTTCCACTTCTTGGTTCCCACAAAGACATCTGGCAGATAATAGTTATTGTTTTAGTCAATAAAAACAGCAGGGGAGAGGAAAATCATACTCGGAAAGATACATTTTACTAATTTTAGTTTGAAAAGTGTATTCACTTTCAATCAAAGGAAAGGGGAATTTTAAAGTGCCTTTCACTAATCTCCATGAATTCTTGAAACTTTTTAAGTCTTAGATAAAATAATATCTGATATCATGCAAAAGTTCTAACAAATCAAACATAATATTGGGAAAAATTACAGTACTGAATAACAAAATAAACTCACTTTCCACTATTTTTTGTTTCAAAAATTTACAAGGTAAACATGACTTTTATGGACCAAGAGAGCAATCATTGACATCACTCGATCAATCAATTAATCAAAAACTTTATTTTGCTTCTAATTTCCTTATAGCAAAAACATTCTAATATCTCTAAAGAAAACTGTCTGAAATCTGACATGTTTGCTTTCCCCGGCTATTAATAATTTATTATAGATAATACCGGTACTCGATAAAGTTATCCGCTGATTGTTCGCGAATATACGATCTTCTTATGTGAGTCTAATATCACCACCCAATATGATAGACTTTTCTTTCTTGTTCTGACTAACAAAAGAGGTAATGCGTTGGCAAGGTCGATAATATATGACGTCTTTGTTTTGCCGAAGATGGTAACCAAAAAAAACCAGCACAAAATTAGAAAGTTGACGGACAACTCGTCCAAATTTGCATTCCAATCAACTAAATCATTTCATCCCGCACTCGTGAAACAGACAACTGTAATTGACAACTGAAGAATGCGCAACTTCAAAGAACACAATAAGCTTAAATTAAGTCTTCAAACCACAATAAAAACTAAAACCCAAATTTGAACAGCTAAAAGTAGTCAAGACAATTGTACTTAAAAGTACAGGAAGCGTAACTTGTTCTGTCCAAAAGTACTTGTAACTTTGCATTGCTCAAAGAATGTGTCAAAACATGTCTGACAGAGATAGATTCTGTGCTCTACGTACGCGAAAGAAACTAGTAAGCTTACATGTATGTATAACGGGACTTGCAAATACAAGAAAATCAATCGCAAACACATCATTCAGTTCCTCCGTTAAGATAGTCTATTATAAGCTTACTAGGTGACAATTATTTCCGCAGCGAGAGGCGATAAAAATTCGTAATCCTCACCTTACTATCTGCACCTCCAGAAGCGATATATTCCCCATCAGGTGACCACGCACAGCATTTTACGCTATCGTCATGTCCTCCGATCAAAGACATCACGGAAGTTGCTGTCCGTGTGTCCCATATTCTCAAAGAACCATCATCTGCCCCTGAACAAAGTAACCCAGAACTCGGTTGAAACGCACAAGTCCATACACCTGTCGTGTGGCCAGTAAGTTTCTGCAACATCTGACCCGTGCGAGCATCCGACAGACACAGAGTTTTGTCCCAAGCGGCAGAGGCTAACAAAGTTCCATCGCTTGAAAACGATGTGCCTAACACCCAGCCTTTATGAGGTGACAGAGACTGTAGCAGTTTTCCCGTCTCTCCTCTCCATAACGCCACCGTGCTATCTGCGGAACCCGATGCGAGAACACCGAGGCAACCCGTAGATGTCGCTCCTGGCTGCCATGAAAGGCAAGTCACAGGGCTTCGATGGTGCCGTAAAACAAACACAGATTCCAATGTACTGAGATCCCATATCTGCACGGTTTTATCCCAGCTACTCGATGCGAGATGCAGTCCGCCAGGACTGAATTCCAGTTGCGATATATGCCACTTATGGCCGCTGAGATGGGTCTGTTTTTCTGCTGAAACACTCATCCCGTTAAGATTATCGCAAGTAGATCTCGGATAGAAGGGTATCGTCTATCAACTAGCTGTTTAGAAACGCCATTGATACTCTTTAATACGGACTTATCCGTTTCGTGACTTGTTAACCAACTCACATTGTCTTGGATTCTTCGAGGTCGTTTGGTCAATATTTCCTTTTCCCTGCTTATCTCGAGTTCTCACTTGACAACCGCTGAGACCTCAAAGCTAAGAGTTCATCGCCTACGAAAATGCGTCTGGACTGACGTAGGCCTTTCTAAGTACAGTAAATACAGGTTTTTTGCAGTCTTGAAAGGTTAAAATATGCAAAACTGAATATGTTCCCATGACTAAATTAGAGCTTTCCTCGGGGGACCCTGGCGGTATTTATAGCGAACTGGACGTCACGTAACAACTGTCAAAGGTTAATAACATTTACCTGTGATGTTAATTTTAAGGACGAACGGGGCAAAAACATGTACCGTTTTCAGAAATTTTAGTTGATATATTTGTACTTTTTTACCAAACTGATTACTTAAATGATCACAAAATCAGTACAAAAAATTGTCTTTATCTAATAAACAAAACATTGGCTTCCAACCAGCGACAAAACAATAGTCACCCGTAACAACTACCTGAGGTCATCCGAGAGGCCTGCAAGTTTGAAGCTACCGTTTGAATTTCAATACAAATTACTTTAAGCCTCAGAAAACCAACAGTTAAGCTTTCAACTTCAATTCACCACATGGGTATGAAAGAAATTTAAAATAAATTTAATAGTTGTTCACCTTGATTCTAAAGACAATCCCAAGATAAGAAAAAGTTTCTAGACATTCTAGGCAGATTATAAGGCAACTGAACCTGGAAATTCTTTATCGAGTTAGAACGATCTTGGGTTAGAGGATGAACTTTTTCATCTTTAAAATTTGCATATTTGTAAAAAAAACACCTGCTCAGTCAAGTTTCAGCTGCTGGCACTGTTAGATATAATAACATGCACAATTTAAATCTTTTCATTTTTATTGTCAGTTCTTTACATAAATATGTAACGTCATCTTTAAACCAACTACTGTAAAGTTATCTTGCAGTATATATTTTGAAAGATAAAAGAAAAGAGAGGAAAAAGCAAGTTGTCCAATAGATTTTACTTAGTTTAGACCAGGAGAGAGAAATTTTGGGAGACAACTAATTAAAGCAAATTTAAATATTGTATGTCTGATGTATTAGTACCAGGTAATGGACAGGTTTTTAAAACTTGGAAAAAAAATTGGGCCTGAACAGGTCTCAAACCCATAATGTCCGTGATACCGGTGCAGTGCTCTTCCAACTGAGCGCTGGTCACTTTGTGAGTTCACAATAAACCCATAGAGCGTGAAGAATACATATATCTTCTTAGACGTGCTGTTGTGTAGTATCGCTGAGTATTTTTACCAGTTGTGTTGTATTTTGGCAAGCCCGTAGGGCGAGTCAAAATACAAACGACGAGTAAAAATTCTCAGCGATACTACACAACAAAACTTCTAATAAGAGATTTATTATCCAACACACCAAACTAGTATGTTCGTGCGAGCGAATTTCGTTGATATTTATTTACAGGGAATGCGTGACAGAAGTATGTGAAGCGGAACGGAATTGGCGCAAGAAATCCAGCTAACTGATTGGTCAACGGCACGAAATCTGTCTAGCCGGTCCTCTGGAGTACAAATACCGCATGATATTTATACTCGTCTTAAGTGTTATTTGTACTCTGCGAAGTGCAGTTGGATAATAAAAGTGAATATTTGAACTGTGGAGAAAGATGAAGACATGATTGATCACCACAGTTATGAATAGGACTTAAGCAGTTGTCTAGATCAACTTACCGCTATATGACTTTTCATATATTCACTTGTATTGAAAAGATTTTACTGACCAAGTGTATTCCTGCTTACAGTGTTGAACCATGTGGACTTGGAAGGGCCTAATAGAAAGTTTGGAATACATGTATCAAATCCTGGTAAAAACCATGGTTGACAGTCAAGCAAAGAACATTAGAGACAAATCTATGGCAAACAGAAAATATGATTGCATGCTTTTTAGCAGAGATTTTATCAGTCAAGTCCTTGCCAATCATCTTGTACCCGAAAGTCATACTTCTCAACAGAAATGTTTTAGATTAGATTTCCACAAATACTTTGACTTCTCTCCATCTGAGAGGTGTTGATTGATAAGTTTAGTCCAAGCTCTACCTGCCTCATCAACAAGCTTTGTTGTTATACCTCCAACTCAAATAGGTTTTCCAATTGGCGAACGCGTCATATGTCATGGGTCAAAACTCACTAACTCCCTAGGGAAACAACATGAACTTTCAACTCGCACATGATCAGGTCATACTCCTTGAAACCACGGGAAATTTGTGAGCGAGCCAGTTTTTACTAGTTTTGAGTTGGGAGGTAAAACAAAACAATAAATGACTGGTCCCAAAGGAAACAGTGAGTTTTGTTTCCCTTCAATCTCAATGTTCCCCTCAGCTTCGCCTCAGGAAACATTGAGAGTCTCAGGGAAACAAAACTTACTGTTCCCCTTGGGACCAGTCATTAATTAAGTGGTTAATAATGCAAGGACCACCTTTATGAATTAACATTGTTTGAAATGTCTCCCAAACCCTACATCTCAAGGTTCTGGCTGTTCCTATATCCAGTCGCACATGTGACCACTCAAAGATTCTTATTTGTGTTTATGATCATTTACAATTAACAAATTGACACAGTTTTTCATGCATCTGTCCTGTTATTGATCATGAATTTCGTCATCACATTGTCAAAGTAGCTGCGGATCCGCTGACTACTTTGACAATGTTATGATGAAATTCATTGTCAATAACAGGACAGACACATGAAAACTGACATCAATTTGTTTTTTACAATAACAAATTGCCAAATTGCCCATTCTTATAATTTCATGTGTCTGTCCGCTTATTGACAATAAAAATTAGCCAATGAGCATGCGAGGATTTCTGCAGTTATCGTAAAATAAAACAATATTGCTAATGATTGTTGATTAAGATTTCAAAATAAATACTCTAGATAACTGGCTGGAGAATGCATTTAACCCTCAGGCTAAGGTACAAAACTTTATGCTAAAGCCTCTGGTAGGTGACTGGTCTCTCTTGTTTCAGTGTGTGATCACTTACAAAATTTGTTGGAAGGAACAGCTCTAGGTACTGTCACTTGTTTGAATTCCCAAGGTGGTCAGTAGAGGTCTTGACAGAGCACAGTCAACTAATTTTTGACAACAATTGAGCCAATAATGCACTAAAAGCTGTCAACTGCATCCACTTGCACATATTAAAGCAATTATGTGCCTACACTTAGTAGCCCACAAAACTCTTATGTGCGGGGGAGAGGCAGGGGATAGCCAGAATTACCAATGCTTCAGTCATTTCTCAAGAGCCCATATGGACAATGACACCAGATTAGCACAAATCAGTTTGAAAATGTAAATTGTATCATGAACAAATTAAATTTCCAAAGCAGCAAAGATTATCGTTAAATAGTATGTACATGAAAACAGCACAAAGGTGCCAGAGGTTTGAGTAAAGTTTATGCAAATGATGCTTGGTAGTGAATAATGAGCACCCAAGGCAAATCATGCATAACACCAACACAATTTTTGCTCAAGCTTTGTATCTTTGTTGGAATTGCATGTTGTCTGGAACCTCAGAAAGAAGATAGTGAATTATACCAGCTGCTGGTTACCATCTGTACCCTTCCCGCAGAGAAAATAATGATGATGATGATCACCGATGATGACAATGATCATGATGACAGCACTTATAAGGATATCAAGGAAGACGCCATGTCTTTTCACCAGTCACAACACATTTGCATCACGTCTTCAAACATTTCCTATATTACTATACATTATTCTCAAACTCCCATTTAGTTTCCAGTGTTCTCTCTGGTGTTTTCTTGCACCTTTCTCGTGTCCAGGCTTTGATCTCCAGAAACACTTGGAGCAACTGAACTCAAAGCTTCTTTCAGTTTTACACGTACTTCACAGACCAATGTTTGTCATGTTATAAAATTTGGTAGTATCACTCCTTTTAGTGAGAGAGAAATTTTCTTCCTTTCTTCCTTCTTCTCTCCAGAATCTTCCTGCCTGACGGTGTTCTCAGTCTGGCTAAGTAACCATGCTTTCGTTTCCTTTTTAGGTTATTCGGCTGATATTCCATGCCATATCTTGTGTAGCGACAGGGCTGTTGGAAAATGGGAAGCACTCTTGCTAATAGAAAAGACGCACCAGGTAGCTTGGCCGCTGAACATAGAGAAAAAGAACGAGAAATCACTGAAGAAAACCAACTCATCTTCTACAAGTTTTTCTTGCAAGACTGAAGCATTGCATTCTGGGAGTTTGATTGTAAGCAAAGCATCTTGGGGACTTCTCTCATCACCTCGATGATCATGGCGGTCTTTTTGTAATCTCCCGCTCCACTCGATGGCAAAACGAAGAAGCCGAATAACTTATGCACCTAAGTCTCGACGCAAAAGTAGTGGATCAGATCGGAATCAGTCAGCTCCTGTACCGGGAAGCGACTTGAAAGAAAATGTGACAAGAAGTAAGAGAGCAAGTGCTTCTCGGTCAAGTAGCAGTCAGAACGCCGGTCCAATTCCAAGAGAGGAGGTAAGCTGCAAATACATATAGGTAAGGAAAGATTTAGCTTGCATGTAAGTTTTCTCCTCACACGCAGGCCTGCTTACTGGAGGACTGGAGGAATATGACCAAAGGTCCAAGGACAACTCTTTCCTCCTGTAGACAAAACCTTAGGGAAAACAACTTTGAACTGGTGACCTGGAAAATTTCATGTCGAAAAATAAGCTTAAAGGCATCCCGTGCAATTCAAATCCCATTCAATGTTTTAAAATTCCTTTTAAAATTAAGATTTAAACTATTAACTAAATTATTTTGGGTTATTGTTAAGTATCAGGTAACCAATGACATATTTTCTAAATATTTATGCTCTATAGAGAAGAAAAGCTGGAAGTTATTCTCCACCTGAAGTACAATCATCTCCAAATAAAGCTCTAAAAAATAAGAGAAATGAAGGTATTACATCATTTTTTTTTAAATAATGTAACAGTTACCGCATCAGGTTTAAAGAGAAAGATCAAAAGTTGGCCCTTGTAATGTACCGGTCAATTCCAAAACCGCCCATCACCCCCCACGGGCAAACCCCCGGGCATTTGACTTTTTTGAAAAATTTTGGTCAAATTCCCCGCTATGTTGCCAGTTTAGAAGGTCAAATGCCCCACCCGTTAGAGCTTCAAAGAGGGTCAAATCCCCCACCCTCCAGGGAAAACAGAATCGCTTACCTTTGGAAATAAACAGAATCGCTTACCTTTAGAAACAAGTTCTGCAAAATTTTCAGTTACTACGAATTTCTTGTTCAGCTTGTCTTCGCTCCATGCTTTAAACAAAGACGTATACCACAATATAACTATATCAAACGACAACAACAGAAAAAAACCCACGTGGAATCGACAAGAGCAACGACCCGTGAATGCGGCTCACGTGCTGAAGCAAAGAATTTTGAAATCCTTTTGTTTCCGACTGCTGACAGACGTTTTTGACAGGAAAGTCAAATGCCTCACCGGGCAGGCCTCATTTTGGGTCAAATTCCCCACTATACAGAGCTTAACGCGAGTCAAATGCCCAGGGATTGCCCAGGGGGGGGGGGATTGGGCGGTTTTGGAATTGACTTGTACATAAAGTTAATGTGCTACATGTATTAGAAGGGCACTGCTTTACGGCAAAATAACTTCTCTCAGGATTTTTGTAGTAGTTTTGTTTGTAGGTAACACAGTATGAACTTGGATCTTATTTACCTTGCATCTTCCATTCAGACTTGAGGCATCAACAAATATATTCTCTCCCCCTCCCCACCCGTTTCTTTGGGTATGGTTGACAATGTGAAAAGGCAAACTGATCACATCTTTTACTGGATGCTAAGCTCCTTTATGCTATGAAAGCTAGACCTGATGACAGATGTGAATACAGCCATAACACTACTAGAAAAATGTCCTGAAAAAAATTTTGGCCTCTGAATGGGTTTTAAACCCACAACCTTTGCATTGACAGTGCAGTGCTCTCCCAACTTAGCTATCAACGCCAGATGAGAACAGTCATGTGTAGGTTGGTTGGCCCTTTACATTCGGTGGCCGTAATAGTTGGCTCAAGTAGATGAATTCCATGATAACAGATGTCCAGCAGTAGTGATTAAATGAAGACATGATGACAGATGTGAATGCAGCCATAGCACTACTGGAAACATAGGCACGCAAGGCATGCAAGAGTTATTTTTTTTGTGAATAACAAGTCCCTGGAGGTAGTTAATAATGTTTGTCAGTCAATGGTGTTGCCAGTCTGGTCTGTTAAAAGTGATTGGTCAGTAAAGCCTTTGCTTATCCATGAAATGATACCTTGTGAGACTGTATTTCGCAAAGCATGCAACCACTATGTCACCTCAAAGTCTAATAAAATTAATTTGCGGTTTAACTCGCCGTCAGGAGTCTTCAGGAATACCACAAACCTTAACTTTAAGAAAATCGCTGCTAAAAGTTTCCATTTTTAGTGCAGAGTGCGCTATTGGGATGGTTTTGGGGTTGACGCCGCTAAAGCAATATGGAAATAAGGCACTATGGCAATAAGGTGTAAACTTTAATGTTTGTTTAATTAATTAATTTCAATTAATTAATTAGCCTTGTTTTGAGCGGGTGAGGTAGGTACCTTTCATTGCTACGTAAAACGTACCATACTTACATTACCTTTTTCATAACATCAGAAAACTATATATGGTTCCAATATTCTCTTGTTATCCTTGTGGTACTATTCCGCTCTTAAGAACAAAAGCAATTTGCTCGAAGCGCATGTGCAGATTGATTAGCATTAGTGTTAACTATATGCTAGGTAAACGATACATTTCATACACAATTACACTTGAACGTTAAGTGCTTTTCCTTATGGTAGAACACAACATGTAAGACGCATGCACTCTAGCACTGTCATCATCATCATCATCATCATCATCATTTATTTGCCTTTATATTACAATAGTTAAAAAAAAATAAATAAATAAATAAAATAAATAATAATAATAACAATAATAATATACAGCAAGTTGTTAGGCGAGGAGACCTCAAGAAACCCCCAGGCTTATAGGAGAGGCCACCTCAACATCACAATATTAAACAAGATAAGGGCTGCGAAGGAGTGCGGCAGAAACTAACTCAGAAACTATTTTAGTAAAAACTCTAGCACTTTGTTTTTAAACGTAGGAAAGCTTGACAAATTGGTAATAGAGGCAGGAAGACAGTTCCAGACCTTAGGTCCTTGGTAAAGAATAGTGAATTTCTTGATGTTGGTACGACAGGGATGCACACGAATGATGAATCTGTTCTGGAGTTCAGCATTCATGCGTGCGATACCACACTCCTCTTAACAGGCGATAGCAGTTATATTTGGGCCGCCACGAAGCTCTTTGGAACGTCTCACAGGATTGGTTGAGAAAATGATATACAAACAATGGTAACAATGAACCCTAACCCTAAAACAATAGAGCTTCGTGCCAACAAGATCCAATGAAATTAGAGGTTCTAGAGAGCTTCGTGACAACAGTTATATTTCCGGTAATATCAGTTTTCCTTTTTAGTGCAAAGAACGCTTTTGTGACAGCGTATCGTTTGGAATCATGCCTAGCTTGGTTGAAAAATGCCGTGTGCTATTGGCAATCTATTTCGTGTTTGCTAAGCTTTAAAGAGGGAAACGAATGGATCTGCTCAGCCGCCTGTTTATTTTCTCCCCCATAAAAGAGAACAAGAAGTTCACAAATGTATTCACCCCAAACATTTCCGAGTTAGCGACATTAAAAGTACCTGGTAGTAATGTTGTGACAAAAGAAACTTCTCAAATATTGCTGTAGACACTGTGGCACTTACCGGTACTTTGAGGGGACTCATTCACCGATGTAAGATATCAATAATATCGGTAAAGTTAAAATGCTTCTCAGTTGTCTCAATCGATATCATTGTGTATGTTGAACTGGTTTATTGTTAACACGGTACCAACAGTGGCAACCTAATAAGAACGTGCTATTCCGAGACACGACGTGACTATTTGATAATTAAATTAGTAACTGTTTATGGATGATATGACAATTTGAATGAAACAAAATCATTCCTCTTCCATTTTTTCATAAGTTAATAACATTAGTTCATTTTTCTCCAGCAGGAAAAAAGCCAGCATATTTTCCTTTGTATGTTTTTGGGAAAACAAGGGTATCATGTTACAAACTTTGCGAGGAAAACAAAAGTATCAAGTTACAAATATTGGCGTTGAAAAAACAAAATTATCACGTTTGCTAGTTCAACGTCTCAATGAATTAAAAATAAATGAAAGTCAACGTAAAACACCACTGCCAGTAAAATTTAAAACCTTCTTGTCAAACAGTAGTAAGTTATTTTTGGGCCTTGAACTAACAAGTTTCATACAGGCAGCTGATGACTCAAAACGTACTTACAGTCCAGCATAACACTCTGCACTATCTGAGATTGTCTCACTAGTTAACAATTGCCATTAATGTGAAATATTAATATACCCCCAAACACATTAAGAAATAGGTCCAAACATTTTTTGGATGTGCCACTAGATTGGCTTCTTGTTTCCCAGTTTATTCTGACTGTGAAAACAAATGTGTCAAGTTACCATTTGAAACTAACATATAAAAACATCATGTTACATGTATCTGCAACAAAACAAGAAATTTGGAAATTTGATTAGCTGTTTATAGTAGATCCAATCTGATTGGTGTGAAATACATACATCTCTCACTCACCCACTCACTCATCCATTGACCCGTCCATAACATACCCGACGCGCCGACTAAGAGGTATTTTTTTACAAAAAAAAAAGAACTCAAAAATGATCTGAAAAGAAAATTAGGCTCTGACGCAAGGGTCATGTGTTTGGATCCCCTAAATCCTGAAAATTTCTCCAAGCCATTTTTTCAGTAGTGTTATGGCAGCATTCATATCTATCATCATGTCTGCATTTAATTGCCCCTGTTGGACTCCTGTTTCCATGAAAGCAAGTCAAGAGTAAGGTTACTGACCACATGGACCTCAAGCTAGCCTTTCAGCTATATATTGGCTATGTAAACATACATGAGTGTGCTAAACATGTTTAAAACAATAATTACATGGTTTCTTTTAGCTAAAGCAGAAGTGTCACCTCTTGTTAAACAAAGGGAAAGTGTCAAAAAGAGAGTTTTTCAGCGTAAAAATCAAGCTAGAAAGGAAGTTGGAATACCAGAACGCATTAGAGACTTGACTATCACAAGAAAAACATATGCCAAGTGGAAGCCTCTCAGCTTGTCAACAAAGAAGTCCACAAAACAAATGATAGACAACACCGTTTTGTAAGTAATGTTCTACTGAGTCTGTTGAGACATGTAGTTAAATTCTCCTGGAAATTTACATAATTTACCTTAAATATATGACTACTGTACTTCAAGTGTTGCAATTGGTAATGCATGTAATGTAAAAGTAAAGTCTCCATACGAGCCAATTGTGGCCCACCAGGCCGGAGCTTATCCCAGTTTCTGTAGCATGAAGTGCAGGGTTGTACATGTATATAATAGCTGGCAGCCGGCGAACTTCGCCGGCTTCTCTGCCAGGTTTTGCCGGCTACTTTCATTGATTTACGAGTCAAGATATGTCAAGGAGATGATGTTTATCAGGTCCCACAACCGTCTACTTTTCACAAAACTCCAGCTACTTAAAAACTTAAAGAAAAGGCTGAAGTGTCTAGGAGTATTTCTACTTCCCCCTAGATGGGACGCTAGTCAATCGCAGGGTTACCCCCAGCATTAAATTCGCTGGTACCCATTTATACACCTGGGTGGAGAGAGGCACCGTGAGTGTCTTGCCCAAGAACACAGCACAATGTCCCCGGCCACGGCGCTCAAACCCGGACCGCTCGCTCCGAAGTCGGGCGCACTAACCATGAGGCCAACGCGTGTAGATATTTTTAAAAAGATTTGATCCATTTTTTTGTCTAATTTTTTTGTGTGGCTTCTCTCCACTTTCATCAGTGGGAGCAATTTTTCAGTACAACTACTCAAACCAGCCCACCTAGAAGAAAACAACTGACCAATCAAAATGTAAATTGAGATTAATGGAGTGGTTGCTTTTTGTGATGGTGAGAAATGGTCTGTTTGGCATAAAAACATAAACACTATCTTTGACAGCAGATTCAGCCCTCGGTAGTGAATTATCATGCAGTTATTATAGATCTCCTCTGAAAATTTAGCTTGAAAACTCATTTTTCAACTTACAACTAAACTGAAGTCATTGAAAACCACAGAAAATTTAGGATCAAGACTTACCAGTCAATAAATAGCAAAGTTTCCTGAGAGATTCACTGCACTTTGCACTTTGTTGGGTTACCAATTTTTTTTAAGAACTACTGTTCGTTTCTTGAATGTTATTGGTTTACTTGGGAAAAAGATCGCTATCCTTTGTTCTCAAGTAACGTTCTAGGCTCAATTGCCAGCCGCTGTTTCAGGAAATGAGCCCTTGCTCATCCAAGCCGCCCAGTTCAAGTAGTTACACTCTAAAGGTTTGTTATTGCAATGATGAACAGATCAGATTACAAATTTTAAAAACCTTATTAAAAATGATATATGGCCTTGACATTATTTTTGCTTTGTAGGAGTGTTCTAAACAGTGTTCACGTAAAGGAATCCAAAAGAGATGACATTCAAGTTCATTTAAAGCAGTTATCTGACAGGTAAATGTGTATAGTTATCACTAAAATGTATTTATCAAACTCCAATTTTAGGTAATCTTTGTTAATTTATTTGTTTCACTGGAATACCATTTAAATCAGTTGGTATGTCCTTAAAACAATACCATGCTTGAAGTTTACATCTTATTCTGTGGAAATGAAAGTTGATAAAGAATCTGTTACAACAGGATTATTAAAAGACTTGTCAGCTTGAAGGGACCAACACACAAAGGAGACTACAGCAAAATGGAAGCTGAATCAGTAAGTCTACAGAGTATTTTAAAGCACAGTCAGTTTTTAACTGATCAATAATTTGACAACCAATAATGATAAATATGTGGTGTTCACATGGTAAATATTACTGACAACCAGACTATTGGAGTATTAAGGAATGTGTTGAATGGTGTTTTCCATAATATCATGTGCCAGCATACAAAAGGAAAATAGCTGTACTTTTGCATGCATTGCAGGCCTATGTTACTTGTTTGGATATGTATTCAATGTATGTTGGCAGTAAGTACTGAAAATAAAATTAATTCACATTTCATTCGATGCAGCATGAACTGGAAGATGCCCTGATTTCTTGTAATGGCCAAGTGGAGAATCTAGAGAAGGAAATAGAGGAGCAAAGGAGGTATTATCAGTGACCATCTGTCAGGTTCTCTCTTCATGTATTTCTCATTTATTGGTTTCACCATTTCAGTTGAAAACATGCTGGAATCAGAATTTCATAAGTACAATAGAATAACCAGTGTATCTCAGGAAAACCATAAAAATTATATCATTATGCAAAATTGGCATCTGGGTATTCCATGGAGATCCACTTTTAAGAGGCTGCAAATTAATGTGATTGGTGAATTGAGAAGGTAGTTTTTAGCAAATTTGAAATCTCCACCAAGAGTCAATTAGTTCAGTACTTACAACAATGGAAATAGATCTTACTTGCTTAAATTTTGCTCCAGACGCCCTGGAAGTGTGGCATCTTTAAGCCCGAATAGAAAGTTTTTGTACAGCCTTTTGTCAAATCCTGGCTTTAACCGTTCTGAATAAATGATTTTTGTGGCCATATGATTTTAACTTTAGAGGTCATCAAGTTTAGAACTTATTGGGATTGGATTTTGTGTTCACTTGAGTAATAAAGATATATAAGAGCTAAATTTTCCTTTATGGGCACATGTCATTTGCTGTTTAAATAGCTTGTTGGAGCAGGATGAAGACTTGTTGAACAGCTACAACATTGAAGAACAACAGGAACAGACACAGGTGAAGCTTCAGTAACGATAGCCGTCACCGCAAAGAATAATTAGTCTCCAAGTGCTTAACATCAAACAGAACAACTCGAAAAAAAATCTTTAGAGCTTTCATTTGAAAAAGTCACTCATACACAGTATTGACTCATCCTGACTTCTGAATGAAGTTTTGACTGTAGTGTAGGAGTTAAATAAGCATCATTATATTTAAAATAGTAGTTCCACATTGGTGAGTGGCATATTTCACATATTTTTTGCATAATAATGTACATGAAAAAATACTAGATTCTGATTGGTTGAGAGCAGTGCAGTTCAAGTGTAACACCAGTGCAAATTATACATAATTCTGGATTATGATTGGCTGAAAGACAAAAAGAGAAGCAGAAGATACTGTATCACATAAAATGATGACGAAAAGTTTGTGCAGAAACTTTGCAAAAAGTTTTCTCAAATGAGAAAAAATGGCTTCAAGAAAGATTTTCCAGCACTTCCTCCTCGCAAATTTTTTCATGCTTATATCATTAAGTAATCATACAGTTTTTCCTGTTCAACTTGGAATTACTTTGCACTTGTGATTTTTTAAAAAAGCTGAAATTGCAATCACCGAAGTGGCTCGTACAATTTCAGCTTTGCAAATTAATTCCAAATTAAACTCAAAACTGTACGATTGTAACCTATACTAACACAGAAATGTTCACAATGCTAACTAAATTTTGATCCGTTGTTTCCATTCCACATGGTTGGTCTTCCACAGAGATCAACATAAAATCCTGACCTGCTTTTTGATCTTTCCCTTGCTACCATTCCACTGTTTTCTCACAAATAACAATGCAGAAAACTGATTTTACTATTCCTTTCTTTTCTCTTGAATGGTTCACAGCTTCATCCTCTGCTGCAAGAAACATCTGTGAACATTTTGAATCTTCCCAGCATGTCAAATGAGGAACATAACATGGCCTCAGTCTCTGAGGTATGTATCCCATGTTAAATTATGCACTGGCAAGTTTGTAGGTCTACAAGATAGGATGACAATCTAGCTTGAAGGTTCTGTGGGTTTGTGACAAAAGGCAGGAAGCTTAATACAATAGCCACTTTGAATAAGCATACCTCGTGTGGAATTACCGGTAAGGTTGGCAAACATGAAGGGACTAGTCCCTGCAGCAAGTCCCCTTAAGAGTTAACACGAGGGGACTGGTCACAGGGAATTGTCCCGAAAATTCAAACTGGTTTGAATTCATGGGACTAATCGCAGGGACCAAAGTTGGTCCCTGCAACTAGATTTGAAGCAAAAATGGCCAGTTTACACAATGGGACTTGTCCCCGCGACTTGTTGCAGGACTAGTCTCGTGTGTGCTGACTTTTAGACCACTCTGTCTCAGTGGACAAGTATATCCTCCCAAGGCAGTCTGGTAAGACAATAACCAACAACACTATGCAGCAGTTCTAACATCTGCCTGCTTTTAAGGGATTTGGCTGACTGTGTTTCAATCTGTGTTTTACCAGGTACCTGCAGTATTGGAGAGCACTGGAAGGCGATTAGCACAGTCTCTAACCAAGATTAGTGAACAAACAGAACAACTTGGCTTCACAAATTGGTTGGAAGCTGTATCTCAAACAACTCGTAGTTTACTCAGTTCTTAGTAAATTTTCATATTTATGTTTTGTAAAATACAAGTCATACAGAGTTAAAGATAGTGAACATAATATTTCTTTCCCTTATGTAACAGATGGCATGATGCTGTGTGCTTATATTACCATGAGACAAAGTTTTCTGTACTTTGCCGAGCATTGTCCTTGCCATTTGCAATTGAACATAGACCAACTTTTGTCATCTTTTATAAAATGTCTTGTATCAATTGTTAAATTTGAAACAGTTAAGAATTACACAACATTTTGTACTGTATTTACAACAAGTATAATCAGCAATTTAATAAAGATCTATTTATTTTTAAAATACTGTATGTATCACAAATACAAATTTTGCACCTTTTTACAATGGTTATCAGGACTTTTTTACCTTAAGTTTTTTAACAAACTTTTGTTTTGCTGTTTTTTGCCAGTTCTTTTCAGCAAAACATCTTTGCTATTTACAACAAAAGTGAAGAGAACTTTTCTGGACATTTGAATCAGGTATTCTATGTACATCCGGCTTCCTTTTCTACAATAGTATTGAGGCACATATCTTATTTGTGCTTTACAGTTAATGTGAAGTGCCAAAGCAGACAGACTGGCGCCAAGTAACTTTGGAATTGCATATGTGTTCTCCCTATGTTGGCATTACTCCAGAACAACTGCAACAATTCTCTATTTCACAGATGGAAGTCCTTCACGTGCATCTAACATTCGTTTTTTTGCCCTTTGGAATGCATCTGTTTAAAGGAACCAAATATGAGTAATGAATGACAAATTAACAATATTTTAGCTGCAGGCCCACTTTACTAAAGATGCTCTTCACTGGGGCCCTGCAAATAAACGTTAGAAAATCAGGGATTTATAAAATTTTGTGATATGAAAATAAAGGAAAAGTAATGAGAGGTTTTAATTTGTACTGGTTATAAGACTTTGTGTCATCCAATTCAGTCTGTAATCATACGTCGAGTGAGGTCAGAACTTCATGGTAGCCCACATATCCATATATGGATAAGACATTCCATATATGGATATATCGATAAGACAATATGGGGAGTGTGCTCTACATGTGGGCTAGCATGAAGTTCTTGCCGTCGAGTTATAACAAAATTGGACCACTGCACAGCGGGAGTCTGATTTGCTTATCAACTGTCTGATAACACCTTGGAAAGTGAATTAGTAAAATATAGGAGTTTTTAAACCAGTCACAATCAAGAAAATTGTAATTCTTCTGATAAGTAAAATAATAACAGCAATTTTATGTATGCTTCAAAATAGAGCAGGTAATCAATAAATCACAACTGGTCTAAACGTTTAATGCAATATCAAAGCTAACCCAGATTTTTTAACTCACCCATAACTTGTGACAGAGAATCCAGGGCATTCATCCCTCTAAAATGTAAGAATCACATCCACAAATCAAAAAGGAACGAAAACACTTCATGAATTATTTCTTAAAATGTCTGGTAACTTTATAACCAATAAATATGGTAATGTTACAGATGCAGTGAATATAGGTACTTGCTTCGCAGGAAAATCTGAAGCTGTTTGAACACATAAATTTACACACCTGTTTTAATAATGTATCAAGTCAAAAGTATGAGATGAGTTACCTACCCTAGTCTGTCCAGAATGGT